>JASAMX010017265.1:0-22303 GCA_030248175.1 Microlaimidae sp. YZB2_3
AGATCTCGCAAAAAAATTGGGATAAAATTATTGCATAACATACTGTAGTTTGTTTTATACTTAAAAATTATTTAGTTTGTTTATATTCCTTAAAATAAAAAAGACTAAAAAAGGCAAGAAGTTATTTTTTATATTTCTACTACTAAAATCTATTTTTGCAGAAGTTATTTTTTCCACAAATTTTATCAAAAAAATAATTATTTTAATCAGGAGTTGATGAACAGAGTCTAAATAAAAAATGATAGCAAACAAACTGTGCGATTCGCTTCGTATTTTCATACGAGTATAATATGTTTTAGAAAAAACAAGTAATTATTAAATTAAATAAATAAAAAAACATTTCAAAAGCATTTTTTGGGTGATCTTGTACTTGAAAAATTGCTTAGTGAGTATAAAAATTTTAATTACAAATAATATACTTAAAGAACACGGAAACTTTTTATTTTCATTTGATACCTTGATTGTTAAAATTGCTTCAGCATTTGTTAAAACATAGTGTTTGCTGTTTTCCGTACAAAAACCTGCGATTTTGTGACCAAAAAAACGAAGTGTAAAGAAAAATTTCGGCCAAACATAATTCTAATTTTCGGCCGAACATTTCACATCAAAAATTATCCTGTGAGCAGAAAACAGTGCATTATGCATTATTTTCACTATTATCTCATTAAAATGATCTAATAAAGCATTCGCGACAACTTTTTTATACATATCATTTTTCAAAGATATAAAAACGAAAAATAATATCACTTAAAAAACAACAAGTTCGAACGCATTCTACTTTCATCACTATAACATTAAAAACAGCGAACAAATTTTATCATTGCTTGTCAGAGAGCTTGGAGGGCTTTTAAAATCATATTTAATTGTGTATTAATTTCAAAAATATATCTTAAATTATCCATTAAAAACTGTGACGGGTTAATTAATAAATAAAAAAAATTTGTGAGAATGCTAAAAAAAATTAATTTTTGAGATACACAATATCAAAACAGACATTTTTTGAAAAAAACGAAACTAAAATCTTATAATTTTAATTTTAATTGGGAAACAAAACCAAACTGGATTAACCGGTACTTGAACACATTGAAAATTTATCTGAATTAGAAACCCTACCGATACGACAATGCTACTCGCTCACAATTTCTACACTTGCTTAAAGGTGCGGTGCGGAGTAAAACTTTTTGCCTTCGATTTTGATAATTTTTTGGGAAAACCTTACCCTTGCCCCCAATAGCCCAAAAATTTTTTTTCAAACAAAATATCTCCAGTGGTTCAGGAGTAATGACTCCCAAAAATGGCGTTTTTCGACAATTCTGTACGTAAACGATTACTCAATGGGTATAACAATTTTCGTTACAAATTATGCGTTCAAAAAAAGGGGCTACTTTTTACTCTCATTTGATACCTTGATTGTTAAGATTGGCGCAGTATTTGTCGAGATATTGCGTTTCTCGTACAAAAAACACTTGATTTTTTTGCTTAAAACACGAAGTTAAGGAAAGAAAGGTTGGGCAAACTTCACAAAATCACTGCTGTCGTTTGGTGTTTTTAACGAAAAAATCGCGGGTTTTTGGACGGGAAATGCAGTATCTCGACAAATATTGCATCAATCTTAACGATCAAGGGGATCAAATCAGAGTAGAAGGTAGCCGCTTTCTTTGAGTTCATAATTTGTAACGTAAATCGTTACACCCATTCAGCAATTTGTCACGTACAGAATTGTCGAAAAATCTTATTTTTGGGGGATCATAACTCCTGACTCACTGCAGATATTTTGTTGAAAAAAATTTTGTGGGCTATTGGCGGCAGGGTTAAGGTTTTCACAAAAAAAATATCAAAATCGAAAACAAAAAGTTTGACTCCACACCGCGCCGCGACAAATGAATTCTTACACTACCGTGTTGTCGGCGAAAAGATGGCAATATTGCAATAACTACTGCAATAATTTTAACAATCAAAGTATAAAAAGAAGGTAGGAAGTAACCGCTTTCTTTAAATTAATCATTTTAAATTTATATTTTAATATTCATTGAACACTTTTTCAAGTATTTAGAATCATCATAAAACAACGCATATTTGAATTGTAATATCTCTTGAACCACTGGAGATATTTTGTTGGCTTTTGGTGGAAAGAATAAGGTTTTGAAAAAAATCAGTAAACTTAAAGGCTAAAGGTTTGACTTCCTACTTCCCTTCTAAAACCAGGCACTTTCGAGTTTCGATATATATTAAATAAAATAAAAATATTTAAAAATAAGAATTTCGATAGTTTTCCGTTTTTTTTTTAAGATTTTTTAAATGTGAAGAAAATCTTTTTAATTAAATGTTAAAGAAAACAAAATTGAGATTTTGCGATTTTCAAATTTGACACCACCAGCAGTCCAAATCCCCGTTCATTTAAAGTATAGCTCATTTAAAGTAAAAGTATATTTTTGGGACCTACAAAAATATAATTTTGCTCCAATATGTTTGCTCCAATAGTACTCTTAATATTTATTCTCCAAAATAAGAAAGCATATCTTTGGAAAAAATTCTCTAATAATAGAGCAAGAAAAACAGGCTATTTTTCCCCGGGCGTATCTTTAGACAAAAAAGATGTGGACCAGTATGAGGTGGACATATTTGGACTATAAGAAATAACTAAATAAGTATCTAGTTTGGCATTTGTTCACTGAATAAAAAAATTGTACCATTATAAAAATAATTTGTTTATACGATAACTAATTGGACATCAAACTCGTAGTTTCTTATAGTATGATGCAAAACAAATTTAAAAAAAAAACATATTCAGAACATCTTTGAGAAACTTAAAATTGCCACTTTTTAAATTTATATTTTAACATATAATATAACATACTATTATAGAAAATGACGATTTCGCGCTTGTCAAAGATTGTTGTGAGTATGATTTTTCCATTGTTATTGCGTCAGGTTATAAAAAAACTAAATTTTTTGTGCAATTATTTGACTGTATCAATTTCGTAATGGTACAATTTTTTTTATTTAATCAGCAACTGCACAAACCAGATGCATATTTTTTATAGTCCAAAGATAGTGTTCATTGTTTCTGTGGAAACAAATTTTTTACACGTATTTCAATATGCGAAATATTTCAAATTGTTATTTTTATATAAAAATAAAAAAACAAAAATAGAAGTACTTTAGCAGATTTTGCGTGTGTTTTTCTCAAAGTCCTTATGGAAAGTAAAAATTTTTTCTTGCAGAGTTTGAAAGAACGCCCAATCTTAATATAGTATTTTTTGATTATTATTCATAAAACTTAAATTAGTTTTTTTTTGGAAAATAAACTAAAAAATAATGTTTTTTGACTATAGTATTTTAATTTTTAAAAAAAATTTAAAAAAACTCGGAAAAAATTAAAAAAGCAAAATTATACTTTTTTTTCTAAATTTCTCCTATATTTGATATACCTCGAGAAGTATTAATATTATTCTGAAAGCGCACGTTTACTAAAATAATAAAGTAATTTTTATAGTAGTTTTGAAATTTTTTTTTGGTGAAAGAAAGGATTGTGTGATTTTCAAATTTAGCGCACTCCGGTCGTATAATTCACAAACTAAACCTTAGTTTAAAGTAAAAGGGTGTTTTTCAAGAAAGTGTGAGTTTTCGATTTAGAGAAAAAAGTCATTTTTTGCTTCTTTTTTGGCTTGGTAAAGTTTTTTTTAGAATGATGACAAAAAACTCATATATTAAACCTTTTTGGCGTAGACAAAAATGTCAAAATTGGAAATTATTATTTACTGTTTGACTAAGTTTTCTTTAAAATATTCTTTAAAGTCTTTGTATTTTGTACAAGACTGTTTATTGTGGAAAACACCCGTTAAGAAAACGTTCAGTCATAGCAAATTATTTTTTTTCTTAAAGCAATCTAAATAAAAAAATACGATTTTTTAGCAAAAGGCTTCAATAATGCTCAGTTTTCTTTGTACAAAGTGTATACAAGAAGTGCTTAGCAAGTTACTGTAGTAATTTTTTAAGTGAAATCACCTTAAAACGTTGTTTCTGAGTTTAAAACAATAACTAATGCACGTTTTGTTAAAAAAAAACAAAATAGAATAGTTTAGGACTAGTTAAGATTACTACAAGACTAAGTAACAAATCAAAAACAAACTAGTACTAGGACTAGGACTGGGACTACGCAAAATTTTTGACCTTTAGAGTATATATATGAGTAAAAGTACGTATATACTATACTTGTACTCATGATATATGTAGAGAGAGATGAGAGAGAAAGAGAGAGAGAGAGAGAGAGAGAGAGAGAGAGAGAGAGAGAGAGAGAGAGAGAGAGAGAGAGAAAGAGAGATGTGGAGAGAGAGAGAGAGAGAGAGAGAGAGAGAGAGGTAGAGAGAGAGAGAGAGAGAGAGAGAGAGAGAGAGAGAGAGAGAGAGAGAGAGAGAGAGATATAGATAGAGAGAGAGTGAGAGAGAGAGAGAGAGAGAGAGAGAGAGAGAGAGAGAGAGAGAGAGAGAGAGAGAGAGAGAGAGAGAGAGAGAGAGAGAGAGAGAGAGAGAGAGAGAGAGAGAGAGAGAGAGAGAGAGAGAGAGAGAGAGAGAGAGAGAGAGAGAGAGAGAGAGAGAGAGAGAGAGAGAGAGAGAGAGAGAGAGAGAGAGAGAGAGAGAGAGAGAGAGAGAGAGAGAGAGAGAGAGAGAGAGAGAGAGAGAGAGAGAGAGAGAGAGAGAGAGAGAGAGAGAGAGAGAGAGAGAGAGAGAGAGAGAGAGAGAGAGAGAGAGAGAGAGAGAGAGAGAGAGAGAGAGAGAGAGAGAGAGAGAGAGAGAGAGAGAGAGAGAGAGAGAGAGAGAGAGAGAGAGAGAGAGAGAGAGAGAGAGAGAGAGAGAGAGAGAGAGAGAGAGAGAGAGAGAGAGAGAGAGAGAGAGAGAGAGAGAGAGAGAGAGAGAGAGAGAGAGAGAGAGAGAGAGAGAGAGAGAGAGAGAGAGAGAGAGAGAGAGAGAGAGAGAGAGAGAGAGAGAGAGAGAGAGAGATATATATTAACTAATTATATGGATATGTCAAATTGATTTTAAAATATCGTTTTTAGATCGCCAATATCTGGATATACGATACTTATATTTATGGCGATTCTTCTTCTGGCAGGACTCGCGGGTCAGAGTTGCGAACGGATCTGATCGGGTCGGGCCGGGTCGGAAGTTTTATCACCACGATTTTTTAGGAACCTCGAATGGCGGATAAAATTTGCAAAATGCTGGTACATATTTGACTTGTGGGAATCAAAACGGGAGGAGCTAAAAAAGGGGCGTGCCATTTAGACGCTAAGTCGATTAGAGAATCGATTTTTTGCTCAACGCTTATTGGCTGAAAGTGATTCTATAGATCTGTTCAGATCATCAACACTGAACAACATTTACACCGCAAGGACAAGTGACAGTGTAACAGCATAAACGCTCGCAGGAAGCGTTGTCATCTAAATAACTTAAAACATATTTCAAGCTTCAAGCTTAAATAAGCTTAGATGAGCTTAAATAGCTTAAATAATTACTTGAATAAATAAATCATTACTTAAATAGTTTAAATTAGCTTGAAATCATTATCAAAACAATAAGTTTCGTATCTCCGAAGCTTCTTCCACTTTAAATAGTCAGAGCTTTTTAGCATGATATTAGGAGATATTAAGATCGCTACTTTAACGGAACTTTAAACCCTAACTTTCAAAGTGCTTGGGCTTGGGTTAAGGCCTGCTATATTATGTTTGCCAGTTGCCTACATTTGTGGTTCCAAGTTCCCTCGGTTCCAAGCTCTTCAAAGCCTGAAACATCACAACTTAACAGCAACAGAACTTAAAACCTTAATTGCAGCTTGGGTTAGTTTTGAATCTACTGTTAAACTGCTTCAAGTTCAAGTTCACCTGCTTGAAGTTCAAGTTCACCCGCCTGCTGGTTCAAGTTCACTCTGCTCAGAATTCTTCTAAGCCTAAAAAGACCAGACTGGCCGGGCCGGGCCAAAAACCAGATTCGTTCGCAATTGGAGACACAGGGGCGTGGAGTTGCTACGAACAGGATCGCCGTCGCAGAGTCAAAGATGAAACGAGTCAGTGGGAAGTCGCAAGATCAGCAGGTGAGAATATACAATTGCTAAATTTGAAGCAAGCAGTGGCTAAGGACTTAATTCTACCATTGTGCTAAAGAACAAATATGGTTTGGTTACTATAATGTATTAAACTATGCTCAAACATACCGTAATCCATTCTTGATGTTCTAACTGAAGAAGAAAACAACAACAATATATTTATTTTGGGTGTTTAGATACTTGACAAATGAATGTGAATATATTTAGACAATGCACTAAAAATTTAAAAAGTGCATTGCTTTATTTCGCCTTAGATTTAAAAGGTTCGGAACAATAATATGGCCTACAAAAACCCAAACTCTGGTTCAATAAATGGGAGATTATAAAAACGTAAAAATATATTGAATTTACCACAAATAGCTAAAAAAAACTTTGTAAAAACATTTTTATTTTTTGCATTAAAGTAAGGCAGTTTAATAAAGTTCAACACAAAAAAACACAATACAAAAAAGCCTTAAGGCCAGGTGAAAATGTGGAGTGGAGATGGTGGCACAGTGGCAGAGTCAGAACGTGCGTCTTGCATACTGAAGGTGCCTGGATCGACTGTGACATGCTACATCGTGGTAATGTCAAGAATGCATAAGAGTAGAAAACGTCTGACTGTGTGTTGAACAGTTGTTAAGGTAGATTATTCCACAGTGTAGATTTTTTCTCATGTAGAAAGGAAAAAATTTGCGAACACAAAAATCCTTAATGAAGTTTTTTAACATAATACACTGTCTGTGTCTAATAATTCAAATTAGTTAAAATGTTCCTCGATTTAATTTATAAAATAATTTACACGTCCGTTGCAACAAAAACCAGGAGTATTTGACAATTTACGTGGAAAAAAACTCATCTGAGGAGTTTACGTTCGCAGCTTTTTTTGCAGTTTAAACTTTGCAAAGCAAAAAATTGTAAACGCAAAATGCATAAAATGAAATTTATCTGCATAATACTGTCGAATAATTCAAATTATTCGAAATATTTCATGTTTTAACATGCAAAATAATTTATACTTTGGATTCCACAAAAAACGTTGAACGTTTTGGCTTTTCTAAAATTGTCCTTTGGACAAAGTCCAAAGGATAATTTTAGAAAAGCTAAAACGTTCTTTGGAAAAGCCAAAACGTCGTTTGGACTTTTTCCTTTGGACGCAGTATGAACGCTACTTAGAATTTGTCCTTTAGACAAAGTCCCAAAGGACAAAATCTAAAAGAAAAAGTCCAAAGGACAAAAACCAATTTCTAACGACACTTTCACACAGTCTTTAATTTGTATATATATATATATATATATATATTGTAAAACTTCACGAGAAGAACTAGCTGACGAGTCGCACTTCTAATTAGGCTTGTCCAATAACCTATTCTTATAGGTTATTAGGTTAGGTTAGGTTATTAGGACGAAATAGGCTATTAGGTTAGTTAGCATATGTATTAATTTATTTTATAAATTAAAAAGTTTTAAACTAGTTATCCAACAACTTAACCCCACCAAAATTTACTTGTAGTATAACAGCAAAAACTTTTATTATTAATATACAACAATTTAAATTTTACAAAAATAATTTTCAAAATTTATATTATACTTTGTATATATAAAAATGTCTTAATACCTTTAAATTACTTTAAAAATTTTTGTAAATATATCTGCTAACTAATCTTCACTAACATGTGTCCATTCAAATAATATAGACCACTAACATTTATGTGTATATGTTAACTAAACATTACAAAATAATACAACACATGTCTTAAATACAAACATCTCAAGATTGAAACCTGCTATCAATTAAAAAACGTCTAAATGTCATCTCTTTTATTATTATTTTAAAATTTAATGGTTATCATAATTTTCCTTTTTACGAACCACAGTCAACAAATAAAAAAAATTATATATATAATCAGGTTTTGCTGATTTACCAATTTAAAGATGGAATATTCCATATACTATGTTTGCATAAAAATGTGGTCTGGAATAAACTTCAAACATTTCACTTACGGAAATGTTAACATATAGAAAATAATTGTGTACTTATATCAATGTATTTCTTGCTAAAGTTAAAACCTAACGATGCTTAGATCTTAAACGACCGCACTGTTAGCGAGAAATTCTCACCGAAATTTTTTTTTCTGGTTCGAATTTTTTTATACTACTCTATAATTAACGCGACACGCGCAAATTTGCCAAGAATTTAATTGTTGTCTTCTTTTTATGCTATAAATTACCTCACAGTCACTGCAACATCAAAAATTATTATATCGTCACGGTCTTTGACTTATTATATCGTCATCACTACAGCAAAATGAGACACTGTCATTATAAAATTCTCATGACTGTGACTCATTCTGTAATCACTGTGGTCTTTTTGGTTTTAATTTGAAATAGGTAGTCAGCAAACTACTATCTTTTATCTCATCAATGAAATGTGGCTAGTTTTGCCGTCTTAACGACAATCGCTCTGAACCTGTAAGTTAAACCAGTCACCAGTCTGATTAGCTAATTATTCTGTATCGTCGTTCCTCTGACACAAAGAGTCACAATCAGCATAAAATCAACGTGACTCTGACTCATTTGTTTAGATTAGTTTTGCGTAAGGTATAAATAGAGTCACAGTTACGACTATTTTACGACGCTTCTCACTCATTGAGTCAGATTAAGGACGGTATGGGTGATGATTTTTGTATTTCAGGCGATTTAGAAGATGGAAAAGGCAACGCGGCATTCGAACAGACAACATCAACATCCACCGCTACGAGTGTTTTACCGATCAGAACGCTTTCCGAACAAATGAATAAATCGGAAACGAACTTTTAAAAATGCTTTTTATAACGTGTTTCAAAATGTTATACTCTATACTGTACCGTTATTAAAAATATTTGTATCCAAAAACAAAGAGTAATGATGTGTGATGATATATATATACGTAGCTTGGACAAATTTAGTGCCCAAATGAAGGCACACTGTAAATACCACAGTATTAGTTAAGTCACACGTCGTCAAAACGATACAAAAAAGTATAACGCAAGCGTCACAGTAACCATGAAAAATTTCTGCCAAAATAAGTTATCGCATTGCGCATTAAATTTTGTAATTTATCATTATTTTCGTATAAAGCAAAACATACCGCCATATTAACGGCTTTTTAAAATCAAATATCAAGTTCTAAGTTCGAAAAACATTGAAAAATTCAGATTTAATATAAGGCGACTTTTAATTTAACAAATACATTGACAGCTAATTTGTTTTATGTAATAAATAGAAACATTAAAGAAAAAGTCGCCTTATATTAAATCTGAATTTTTCAATGTTTTTCGGACTTAAACTTGATATTTGATTTTAAAAAGCCGTTAATATGGCGGTATGTTTTGCTTTATACGAAAATAATGATAAATTACAAAATTTAATGCGCAATGCGATAACTTATTTTGACAGAAATTTTTCATGGTTACTGTGACGCTTGCGTTATACTTTTTTTGTATCGTTTTGACGACGTGTGACTTAACTAATACTGTGGTATTTACAGCTGGTTAACTCATGTAAAAGTTAATCCACTTTGAGAGAAATTTATGTGAATTAAGTTTTATTAATGGTTAAAAAACGCAAACTAAAGCTTTTACACGTATTGTTTTTATTCGGTTTTGTTTTTCTGAAAATTTCACAAGATCTGTTATTAATTTACAGGTTTTAAAGAGACTTGTTTCAGTCTTTTCTGGCATTTAGTTTTTAGACTTATGTAGCTTTATACTATTCCATTTAATATAAGGCTTTTTTTTTCGAAACTTTGTTTCGTCTTTTGCTAGAATTTCCGCCTTTTAATGCATTGAATTCAATGTCATTTATTAAAGATATAAAACATTAAAAAATTTACTCATTTTAAAAGAAACGTCATGGTCTCCTCATGATATGAATACAATTATTTTCATATCCAAAACTTCAATGTAATTTTAAGCAGTATACTATACAAAAATTAAGTCTGGGTAACTCCGTAAAATTGTATGGAACCTGAAAGAACCATATAAAATAGTGTGTTTTTCTTCTGTTTAAATTTTTTTAGTTAGACCTGATTTAACCACTTTTTTTGGAAATTAGCTTTATTTGGACTTTTGTTTTGTGCTTGATTTTTCTGGATTGATGGTTTATTTTTAAACAACAAAACCACACCATTGTAAATGGTTTTTCCAGGTTCCATACAATTTTACGAGGTTACCCAGACCAGTCTTTTCTCGCATTAAATTTTTGGAGTGATTGTAGCTTCATAGTATTCCATATAAAAAAAGACTTTTTTCTGTTTCGATTTTGATAAATTTCCGTCTATTGAAACATTGTATCCCGCAGCGCTCACACGTCACCCAAGATTTATTTCATTTTATTTTTTTAAAATATTTTTTTTGTTGCCTTATGGCTGCTAATTATTGGTAAGGATATTTTTTCGCTCTTCCCCGTTGAAAATTAGTAATTTTTATAAAAAGGTAAGGAATTATAATTTAAACCAAAAAAATAACCACAGAGAGAATGTGTATTACTGAATGAAGTTACTTAATATGTAATTCAGTAATACACATTCTCTTGTGGTTATTTTTTTGGTTTAAATTATAATTCCTTACCTTTTTATAAAAATTACTAATTTTCAACGGGAAGAGCGAAAAAATATCCTTACCACTAATTAGCAGCCATATGGCAACAATAAAAATATTTTAAAAAATAAAATGAAATAAATCTTGGGTGACGTGTGAGCGCTGCGGGATACAATGTTTCAATAGACGGAAATTTATCAAAATCGAAACAGAAAAAAAGTCTTTTTTATATGGAATACTATGAAGCTACAATCACTCCAAAAATTTAATGCGAGAAAAGACTGGTCTGGGTAACCTCGTAAAATTGTATGGAACCTGGAAAAACCATTTACAATGGTGTGGTTTTGTTGTTTAAAAATAAACCATCAATCCAGAAAAATCAAGCACAAAACAAAAGTCCAAATAAAGCTAATTTCCAAAAAAGTGGTTAAATCAGGTCTAACTAAAAAAATTTAAACAGAAGAAAAACACACTATTTTATATGGTTCTTTCAGGTTCCATACAATTTTACGGAGTTACCCAGACTTAATTTTTGTATAGTATACTGCTTAAAATTACATTGAAGTTTTGGATATGAAAATAATTGTATTCATATCATGAGGAGACCATGACGTTTCTTTTAAAATGAGTAAATTTTTTAATGTTTTATATCTTTAATAAATGACATTGAATTCAATGCATTAAAAGGCGGAAATTCTAGCAAAAGACGAAACAAAGTTTCGAAAAAAAAGCCTTATATTAAATGGAATAGTATAAAGCTACATAAGTCTAAAAACTAAATGCCAGAAAAGACTGAAACAAGTCTCTTTAAAACCTGTAAATTAATAACAGATTTTGTGAAATTTTTAGAAAAACAAAACCGAATAAAAACAATACGTGTAAAAGCTTTAGTTTGCGTTTTTTAACCATTAATAAAACTTAATTCACATAAATTTCTCTCAAAGTGGATTAACTTTTACATGAGTTAACCAGCTGTAAATACCACAGTATTAGTTAAGTCACACGTCGTCAAAACGATACAAAAAAAAAGTATAACGCAAGCGTCACAGTAACCATGAAAAATTTCTGTCAAAATAAGTTATCGCATTGCGCATTAAATTTTGTAATTTATCATTATTTTCGTATAAAGCAAAACATACCGCCATATTAACGGCTTTTTAAAATCAAATATCAAGTTCTAAGTCCGAAAAACATTGAAAAATTCAGATTTAATATAAGGCGACTTTTTCTTTAATGTTTCTATTTATTACATAAAACAAATTAGCTGTCAATGTATTTGTTAAATTAAAAGTCGCCTTATATTAAATCTGAATTTTTCAATGTTTTTCGGACTTAGAACTTGATATTTGATTTTAAAAAGCCGTTAATATGGCGGTATGTTTTGCTTTATACGAAAATAATGATAAATTACAAAATTTAATGCGCAATGCGATAACTTATTTTGACAGAAATTTTTCATGGTACTGTGACGCTTGCGTTATATATTTTTTTGTATCGTTTTAACGACGTGTAACTTAACTAATACTGTGGTATTTACAGCTGGTTAACTCATGGAAAAGTTAATCCACTTTGAGAGAAATTTATGTGAATTAAGTTTTATTAATGGTTAAAAAACGCAAACTAAAGCTTGTACACGTATTGTTTTTATTCGGTTTTGTTTTTCTGAAAATTTCACAAAATATTTTATTAATTGACAGGTTTTAAAGAGACTTGTTTCAGTCTTTTCTGGCATTTAGTTTTTAGACTTATGTAGCTTTTACTATTCCATTTAATATAAGGCTTTTTTTTCGAAACTTTGTTTCGTCTTTTGCTAGAATTTTATATATATATATATATATATATATATATATATATATATATATAAAAAGATGAAATGTTAAAATAGATATTTAATTTATATTTACTTGCGCTCGGTCGTTGTTATTTCGTTCTCGCTGCTGTCTTTAAAAAGTTCAAAGTTTCTACTCAATCAGAACTGTATTTTAAATCAAATTTTATACCGTCTTAAAGCAAAAAATAAACTGTCTACGAAAAAATTATTTTTATACTCTGAAAAATAGCGGATACAGTGTTAATTTAAATTAACGTGGAAATTAATTTCAAAGTTGAACGTTCTCTGTCCATCCTGGATATTTGTCACGTTAAAAGGGTAATCCTAGCCTTTGACCCTTTTGCCTCGTCTGGTTTACGATATTTACATCAAACTTTTTGACAAATTTTTAAGCGGAAACCCATCTACAAATTGCGCCATGTCGAACGCAAAATGTGACACTTGCAACTCAGGAATTCGCAAAGGACCTAACATGGTTGATTGTCCCAGTTGTGACGCAACATTTCATCTAGCGTGCACGGGACTTTCCGCTGCCGAGTTTAAAAAACTGAACATGAATTGCCGTGCAAAGCTTGTATCACTAGGCTTATTGACAAGCAGTCTGACTTGAAAACCGCAGAAACTCGATTTAATAAAATCGAAACCGTTCTAAATCAAATGTTTGAGCTAATTGCACCAAAGGAGCAAAAAATAAACTGTCTACGAAAAAATTATTTTTATACTCTGAAAAAATAACGGATACTGTGTTAATTTAAATTAACGTGGAAACTAATTTCAAATTTAAACGTTTGCTCTCTATCCTGGATATTTGTCACGTCAAAAGGGTAATCCTAGCCTCTGGCCCTTTTGCCTCGTCTGGTTTCCGATATTTACATCAAACTTTTGACAAATTTTGAAGCGGTAACCCATCTACAAATTGCGCCATGTCAAACGCAAAATGTGGCACTTGCAACTCAGGAATTCGCAAAGGACCTAACACTGTTGATTGTCTCAGTTTTGACGCAATATTTCATCTAGCGTGCACGGGACTTTCCGCTGCTGAGTTTAAAAAACTGAACATGATTTTGGCGTGCAAAGCTTGTATCACTAGGCTTAATGACAAGCAGTCTGACTTGAAAACAGCAGAAACTCGATTTAATAAAATCGAAACCGTTCTGGATCAAATCGTTGAGCTAATTGCACCAAAAGAACCTGAATTAACATCAGATTTTTCTGACTGTGACGAAGCCAACTTGAACGAAGAAAAAAACGTGGATCCTGATTTTCAAGTTGTCACACCTTGAAGGAAAAAGCGCAGGCAAAGGAAAGAAACTGTTCCCACAACCTTATCAGAAGAACAGTTTTTAGTGTGGCTTCGTAAGTATGACTCTGAACGAGAAGAAAAAGAAGCTGAAAAAGTCCAACGCAAAAAAAAACGAGAAAGCCTTAGTGTTAAAAGGTGTTCCTGATACCGATAATTCAAATCAAGACGCCCGCAATATTTCAGCCATTATCTCCAGCCTTAATCTACCGCAGCAAGTTACTCCGCTTGAGTTTTTTCGCATGGGCAGAAAAAATTCTGATCATCCAGATAGGCTTCTTAAGGTTAAATTTGAAAGAAGCGCCCATCGAAATCTTATTTTGGAGTATGCCAAGAATTTGCGCAGCTCAAAAACATGGGGATCAGTGTTCGTTCGGCCAAGTTTTACGCTCTTGGGACGCAAACGTGTGACTGATCACTACAAACAGCGGGAAGACTTGGCGACAGCTGCTAACCTATCCGCCAAAGCTTGTAAAATTTCAATAAATGGACCTTTTCCACATTCTTGGTTTGTAACGAGAGATGCCAAATGGAGAGTAAATGACCTCCTAGACTCTGGTATGCAATCCGCCGAGCGCTACATAGGACCGGTGTGGTGTCGCGGGATATATTTTCCCCCCTTCTTTTTTGCCCCGGAAGATCTATCCCGGTAAAAAGCCGGGATAGTTTTTCCCCCCGGAAAAACCATCCCGCTAAAACACCGGTTAATTCTTTCCCCCCTCGGTAAATTCTTTCCCCCCGGAAAGACTATCCCGCCGGTTAAAAACCGGGATATTCTTTCCCCCTCTTTTTTATATTGTTGTTCGTTTGTTATGAATTTTAGCTTGGTTTTAAGGTTTTGCTTAGGCTGCTTAGGGAAACTATGGTTTAAAATGGTTAAGGTAGTTCATGGGTTTTATTTCAATAATTTTATGAATTTTTGAAAGTATCATGATAACAAAATAATCATTTTAATTTAATGACGTGTTTTTGAAGAATGCCCAGAATTAATATTATAAACTTTATGCAAATTTTTGAAGGGGGGAAAGAATATACCGGTAAAAACTTTCCCCCTGATTATAACGCTAAAATAGAAAATTACAAACAAAATTAAAATGGTGGGTAACCATGTTTTAATGGAAATTATTACACAAAAATTGGTATTTGAGCTAATAAAGGTACAGCTATTCAAATTATTTTTAAAAATTCTAAGTTTATATGATTTTAAAATTAAAAAGCATGTGGGAAAGAATTTACCGAGGGGGAAAAGAATATCCCGGAATAGTTTTTCCGGGGGGAAAAACTATCCCGGGATAGTTTTTCCGGGGGGAAAAATTTTTAGGGGGGAAAGAATATCCCTTGACACCGGCATTGCACAGGTATTCGCTGTCTGCTATTTAATGCCCGTAGCCCCAAAAATAAACTCTTTGAACTGCAAGCTCTCCTGTCAAGTAATCAATATGGTATATTGTTTGTCTGTGAATCATGGCTTGATGATAGCTTTAATAATTTTATTCTAATGTGTTCAAATCAATACAGTGTCGTTCGAAAAGGTAGTGGGTGCAGGGGTGGAGGTGTGATTGTTTTTATCAAAAATAAAATAAAAACAATTGAGCTAGCTTTAGAACCAATTTTCTCAGATCTCGAAATCGTGATATTCAATGTTTTGGGAGCTTTAGGGAAAGTTAGGTTTATTTGCTTTTATAACCCGCCCAATTCAAAAAATGAAGTTGAAAAAATGCAAAGTTTTAAAAAACTTATTACTGAAGTTTCTATGGTTCCTTTTCCTACAATTCTAGTGGGGGATATTAACATACCTCATATCAACTGGGAAATAACGTCCCTTACAAGTAATCGCATGTCGCATAATATTTTTTTAAACACTGTGGTTGAAAATGGTTTCCAACAACTTGTAAATTTTCCAACACATATAAGCGGAAACACACTGGATCTTATTTTAACTAATCTAAACGATATTATTTTTGATTTATTCGACACTGAGCCTTTTACCATAACGTGCGCCCACTTAAGTATAGAATTTCATGTAAATTGTCCTATTAAAAAGCCCATAAATAAGTGTAGCAAAAGAGTTTACAACTTTAAAAAGGCTAATATTTTTAAAATGAAAAGATTTCTTAGTGAAGTTGACTGGAAATCCGAGTTTATGTCAAATAATCATTCAGTAGAAAGTTTATAGCAGTTTTTTTTAGCAAAATCAAAACTTGTATAAATAAATTTGTTCCACTCAAAAAACCAAATCATCGAAAATTAATTGAATATCCTAAAATTATATACCGACTTATCAAAAAAAAAAGCTTTCTAAAAAAAGTAAAACGTCCAATCTGCACAAAAAATTGTGGAAAACGTGTAATAAAAATTACAAAAATGAGCTTAAGGAATTTTATCAAGTTCGTGAAGAAAATTTTCTCATTAATGGTTGCATATTGCATTAATAGTTTTTTAAAGTTTGCAAATGAAAAACTTAAAGCTATACCTGCGACTGCGACTATAGGGCCTATAAAACTAAACAATAAATTAATAATTACTGATGAAAAGGAAATGTGTGAAGCCTTTAACAATTATTTTAGTTCCACATAGTATACTACTGACGATAGTTATCTCCCTGATTTCGATTTACAAACCGAAAAGGACTTTTTCCGGTAAAAATTGTAGTTAAAAAACTAAAAAATCTCCCCAGCAAGTTTTCTAAAACACCTGATGGCTTACCTGCATTTATTTTAAAGAGTTTAGCTGAAGAAATCGCAATGCCTCTTGCGCGAATTTTTGAGTTTTCTCTTGAGAAAGGTAAATTACCTAATATATGGAAAGATGTTTTTATAGTACCTATTTTTAAAAAAAGTTCGACATGTGAGTGTGCTCTCTCAGACACCTTACTGGTTTTTGAAACCAATATTTCATACTATTGTTTTGGTCAAAACAGTAATCAATGCTAAATAAATCACTATTTACTGGTTTCTCTTCAAACCAATATCAACTTTACTACAGTTATGAAATCTATTATTAAGTTTACTACATTTGCTTAAGACCAGTAAATACTAAATGGCATATCCGTAATTAGTTATAATATTTAAGTATTTACTAATAAACACCTACAAAACGCATACTTTTTATTGTTGTTCCCATTTTTAATTGAGATCGGTTGAAAAAAAAACAAAAAAATGATCATTTGTTTTGTTTGTAAGACTACTTCGAATAAAAATAGTTTAAAAACATTATTGCGTTCACAAAATCAACCGAAAAAAAACAATAATATATTTTAATGTGCGATTTTTTAAAAAATATTGATGAAAACCAACTTTTGTTTGGTATATTGAAAAATTTTACATTTTACAAACAGAAAAAAATGGCTAAGAAGAACGAATCCTCCGGAAAAATTTTGATTTAAGATCGGTTTAAATGAAAGAATAATTATTATTTTTCTCTAAATAAAGAAAAAAGATTTTTTTTTTCGAAAAATTTTTAATTGAAGGAAAAGGAAAGCGCAAATTATATCTTTAAAACTGAACTGGAAGCATCGAAGAGCGTGTGCACAGGCTTTAACTCATTGGTTCGAATTATCTTAAAAGCTTCTGCTGGGGAGTTTGAGTTTTTGCAACACGTTATTGTAAAAGGCGTGGTTTTAGATGGAATTTTTATGACAAACAGAGGTAAACATTTTGTTTTTATTTCATTATTTTCTTTTAATTCCTTCTACAGTGTATTTGATAACTGTTTTTAAACATCTTGTCCTGCTGTTTCTTTAAGCGCTCTTTAAACGAGAGCCTATTCTATAAAAGCTTAATTTACTGTATACTTACATTATGCATTGTAATCAGTATTAATATTTATTGTTTGTAAATTTTCGTTTTTCATATTGCTGTTATATACAGAAGGTAAAAGGACCAAAACTATAACACTAGCATTTAATTCAAAAAAGAATAAGCTAAGTTATTAAATTACTGTTCTTCGGTCTTAATTTCGTGAAAAATAAATATTCTGTGAATGATTTCCCAGATTGTGTCGTTTACTGAAATCTAGTATATATGCTACTGGTTTAGCGGTAGGTTTTCTAATGGTTGAAAATTTTGGATGGTTTTACTACATTTCTATTATTTGTGTATTTCCAAAACCAGTAAAATGACTGAGAGAGTGGCAATTACCGCCCTATATCTTTGACGTACCAATGCTGTAAAATTATGGAAAGCATTATTTCAGATGCGATTATTAAATTTCTTAAAGATCAAAACATGATTTCTAAAGATCAGTTCGGGTTTTTGTCAAAAAAATCAGTGGGCTTGCAAATTTTAACTTGTCTGGCAGAATGGACAAATGCCTTAGAAAACAAAAAATTCGTTGATATTATCTACATCGATTATGCTAAAGCATTAGACTCCGTGAGTCATGAAAAATTATTATTTAAATTAAAAAACTACGGCATTTGTTATAAACTTTTTGATTGGTTAAAAAGTTTTCTAATAGGAAAAAGACACCAAATCATCAGCGGCGATGGAATAACACGCTCTGATAAAAAATGTTTCAAGTGGGGTGCCCCAAGGTAGTGTCTTGGGTCCTTTTTTGTTCTTGATATACATAAACGATTTGCCAAAATCAATTGGAGGGTCTACAAAAATCAAACTTTTTGTCAACGACGCAAAAGTTTATCAAATTATAGGCACCTTGCACTAGAACTCGGTTTATACATGAAGTATGCAATATACATAAGTGTCACCATAATGGATAATTACCGTATCTCCTACATATCTTTCGTAGTATGCAGATCAACCGATCGAAAGCGCGTGAATTCAATCGGTTGATTTGCATACTACGAAAGATAAGTAGGAGATACGGTAATTATCCATTATGGTGACGCTTATGTATATTGCATACTTCATGTATAAACCGAGTTCCGGTGCAAGGTGCCTATAGACAGCCCTCAATCTTTTGATCAATTCCAAAATTCATTGAACGATTTTCATTGGTCTCAAAAAGGGCAGCTGAATATTGCTTTCCAAAAATGCAGCATTTTGTCCTTAGGGCACAACAACCCTAACAAATGCTACCATTTAAATTCCATAAATATCGAGTGCAAAAATTCCGTCAGCGACCTAGGTGTAAAAATCACGCATAATCTCAAATTCTCAGAGCATTGTGCTGCTATTGCATCAAAAGCACACAGCCGAGTATCCGTGTTGGTCAGTGCTTTTACCATAAATAACATGTCTGATCTTCTCAAAGCATACATTACGTTCATAAAGTCGCTTTTAGAATTTGAGACTAGTGTGTGGTCTCCACATCTAATAAAAGACAACAAAATAATTGAGCGCTCCAACATGTTTTCACACGTAAGCTTTATGCACGCTGCGGTTTTCCTAAAGTCGCATATGAAAGTCGTTGCAATGAGTTAGAGCTAGAAACCTTATCATTGCGAAGGCTAAAAAACAACATGATAATGAGATATAAAATTCTTAATGGAATAGTTGACATTGATTCTAAAATGTTTTTCTCAAAAGATAAAAATCTAAAAACCCGAAAGCTTAACGTAGCTAAACTTCAAGGAAATAAGCATCGCCTAGATATAAGCAAATACTTTTTTAGTAATAGAATAATTAATCTATGGAACAAATTACCAAGCAACATAGTGCAAGCTAAATCTCTCAACTTCTTTCATGAAAACAGCATAGAATAAAATGTGATAAATTTCTTTGAAATGTTTACAAAATTTAACTTTGCTTGATTGGTGGTAAATTTTTTTTTTGTTGTACATCGTACTATTTTTTTATAAATACCTGTGCAACTTTCATACAGATTTAAATGGTTTTCTTGTGATATGCTCTTTTTTTCTGACTATTTGTCTTCTTTTATATGTACGTTACTGTTTAAAATAAACCAAATATATATATATATATATATATATATATATATATATATATATATATATATATATATATATATATATATATATATATATATATATAAGCCTGTCAAAGTCGTGCGTGGCGCGTGACACAACGCTCATCCCCAAAAAAAATTTATTCTTTGTCTCCTATCTCCAACTCCAAATGGAGATAGGAGACAGAAGATAGTGTGTTCACACTGATATCTTTTATCTCCTATCTCAATTCGGAGATAGGAAATAGTGGAGTTGGGGAAAAGTTCTAACACTATCTCCACTTAGAGATAGGAGATAGTAAAAAACGCGTTTTTTTACACAATTTTTTTTGTACGTAACGAAATAATTTGCAATATTTGATTGAAATAAAACAAGTTCAAAAAATTTCTAGCAGAAATCCTTTTTAACCAAAAAAAAAAAATCATTTATAAAAGTATACGATCAAAAACAGTTTTTTAAGACAAATCACATACGTAGCAAATTAAATGCTGTGTTTAGGCTTCAGCAATTATACAAAAAAATTGATGTTTATTTAATAAACTCAATGATTGGACGCAGCTCGAATACTATTAAGTTATGACTTTATTTTTAACGCGGCCTGCGCCAATTTATGCGCGTTTAAACATTTTTGGAAAGTATTAATATTGCAGTAATGCCTTTTAAATTAAATGTAAATGACGAAAATCTTTCCTCAAACATTAAAAGTGATAAAAACATTGTAAAATTAGTTCAAAATCGCGTTCTTATAAACCAAAAAGAGAATTCTAATAAATTTTGGCTTTAAAAACGATATAAATAAATAGCAAACTAACTCAAAATTCTCTATTGCCTATTTCCTATCTTAATTTTGGTGTGAACCGGTCGCACTATCGCCTATCTCCTATCTCCTCCTATCTCCTATCTTAAGTCTAGCGTGAACCAGGCTAAAGAGTGTAGTAAAATCTTGTATAGAAATACAGGGATTTATTTATGTTGGACAAAAAAAATATCACTTTGTCAAAATATTTTGATTTTCAAAATATTGTTTTCATTAGCGGTTTTCAAATGAGAGTTCAGGAAGCATTTTGTGAGGATAAAAAAATCGTGTTTTTTCACTATTTTTACTCTCAATATTCAAAATAATTTTGTTTGAATTATATGTTATTTAGGCATCAAAACTTTGCGCAAGGTTTTTTTTCTTTATGATAAGTTAATATGAATCAGGGGCCTATTTCATAAAAATTGCTTGTAATTAATTTACATCTGTAAATTAATGAACGCATATTTTTCTTTTGTATTTTTAATTAAACAGTATATTAATAAAATTGCGTTTAGAATTAAAAAAAATTACATGTCTGTAAATTCTGTAAATTTCACAGTTACGTACGTACTTTTAAATTAATAAAATAGGAAGAAATTTATGCGTTTATTAATATACAATTAGAAAAATCTTGATAAAATAGGCCTCAGTGCAGTAAATTAAACCTTTTTTTGAGATAGGGGCGTTTGCTATTCTCAGTAATAGTAATCTTCAGTAATTCTCAGTAATGACCTCAGATTCTCAGATTTTACCTCCGCATCTGTTTACTAACCTAAGCTTACGTATTCCTAAGCCTAAGCAAAACTGTAATAAACAACCTAAGCTTTTGTTACGCAGTTGTTAAATAAAATTAGCTTGTTTTTTTAGGTTTTGCTTAGGTTTAGAAACACGTAGGCTTAGGCTTTAGCAAAAAAGCTTAGGTTGTTTTTTGGGTTTTGCTTAGGTTTAAAAATACGTAAGCTTAGGTTAAAAAACAGCTGCGGGGGTTAAATTTGCACAGGTAATTCATGTTAGCCGCTAAAATTGGTCACTACTGAGAATTACTGAGAATTCCTATTACTGAGAATAGCAAACGTCGAGGGTTCCGAGCAATCTCCTAACAAAAAGGGTGAATCTCCCAACTGTGGAATCTCCCAACGGTTTGTGGAAAGTCCCAACAGAATCAAAAAATACGTTTGCAACAAACACCATTTTATTTTTTAGTCAATTAACACTATAATTAATAAAAATATAGCATTAAATTCTTTATTCAAAAAACTGAGTACCTAAGCCTAAGCAAAACCTAAAAATCAAGCAAAATTGTATTATGGTAAATTTGTATTTAATGATGCTTTTTAAACTGAAGAGTAAAAACTTTATTTTTTTCCTAAGCCTAAGCAAAACCCAAAAATCAAAAAAAAAATTCTCATTGGGGTGGAACTTGCATTTTTGAAAGTACGTTTACAAAATTGCATAATTCCATTTATCATTCATTTAATGCATTTATTTATTTTCGGTTGTTTAAAATTATCGTGTTTAACACCGGTTTTGCAAACGTATTTCTAATATTTGAACTGTTGGGAGATTCATCGATTGGTTGGGGCTTTCCACGTTGGGACTTTCCTCAGTTGGGACTTTGCCCGATACCACGTCGAGATAGGTATTAATCCTTTTAGAAAAGATAGTCCATGTCCATGGTTCACCTTTTTATGGACGGTCAACTGTCAAGCAGTTTCTAATTTAATTTTCAGCAGCCTGCTGAAAGGTTGCCTTACATTACGCCGACGACAATTCGCCGACGACTATTTCGCCGACGACTTTTACGCCGATGATCACTTCAATGAGCAATACGTAACTGAACGAG
>JASAMX010017266.1:0-11453 GCA_030248175.1 Microlaimidae sp. YZB2_3
GGTCTTCTTTTGTAAAACTCTTTATCGTTTATGTATAATATGTAACTTTTTCTGTCTGTGTTTGTTATTGTAACTCAACTGGGTTGCATTAACAGTGTATTTTGAAAATATTTGTTTTTTTTATATCATGTTCTATTGTATTGTGCTAGAAAATAAATCTTTAAATCTTAAATCTTAAATCTAAAATACAATAAAAATTTTAATTCCAGATGCTTACTTATTACAAATTTTAAGGTTTTTTTATACCTATACTATACATTTAAAACATGTGCTTAAACGTTAAGGATAATAGTGTTTATAGTAGTTTTATTAAACATGTATGCCTTAACTACAAAACGGGATAATTGATTTGAAATCGAAAAACTAAAATAAATTGTCAATTTAAACTACCCGCGTAGCGGGAAAATTTTGGTTTTTTGACTATTAATATGCTTTTGGAAGGCATCAGGAAAGTTTCTGTATTAATATTAAAGAAAAAATTTTTCTCTCCAAAATTTAAAAAACGTAAGGGTCCCCCATAACAAAAAAATCCGGCTATGCCGGATTTGGGGGGGGGCGGCGGCTGCCCAACACTTCTTGGGCACGCCACTGGGGATTCTAGACCCCCTTTTTGGGTTGGCAAAAGGAAAAATTTGGAGTTAGACCCCCCTTTTGGGTCGCCAAGGATAAAAATTTGGGGGGTCTAGAACGACCATTTTTAAAAAATTTTCTCGCGCTTCGATCAGCGCTCCATTAATTATATAGTCTCCACTTGCAAAATTTGTATTTCTTTGTTTTGTAATCTTGGTATGACCACGCTAGACCCACTCTATTCTTAATGTTTTATTTGGTCTCCACTTCCAAATTTGTGTTACTTGTTTTTTAATCTTGATACGACCACGCTGGACCCCCCTTTAGATTGCTATATAGTGGTATTAAAATAAAAATTTAAAGGTTAGAAGCAATTTAAAAAACATTTTCTGGTACTTTGCATTGCTTGCTCAGCTGTAATTCAATGTACTAATTTTCAGTTTTAATGTTTTGGAAATCGGAAATTTTAAGGTATCAAACTGTGTGTTAAAAAATTTTTCTTTGTTTTATAGACTTATTTTTATTAAATAATAGAAAAAAAATGAAGTATATGACAGAAACAAGGTAATAAACACTCCGCGTGAAGCGCGGAAAATTTTTTTAGTCTTTTTAAAACGCTTAAAAATTTTTCTCCAGGAGGCAATTTGGGGGGGGGTGGCATAACCCCCCACCCCCCTGCCCACCTATGGTTACAACCTCCATAACCCCTTCCCTGGCTACGCGCGGGGGGTCCGAAGTCCGAACTCCCCTAGCTTTTTAGGGGGGGTCAACTCGGGGTGCGAAATTTTGAAATCTAGAGGGGGGTCAGGTGGGGTTCGGTGCCCAAAGCAAAACAGTTTTAAACCATAATAACTTTTATGTGTTAAAAATTCACGTTTTAGAAGAAAATTTAGTATAAAAAAGTACCTAAAATTTTCTCGAGGGGAGAGTGGGGGTCAGATTTCAAATCCCAGAGGGGGGTCAGAAGTAAAAAATTCGGAAATTTTGGGGGAAGGAGGACCCCCCTGGATTTTTGTCTAGGGAGGGAAAGGCCCAAAATTTCGAGGCCAGGAGAGGTGGACCCCATCCTACCCCCCTCTTTTTTCACCTATGCTGGTTTTCCTACACATAAACTGTGGACCAATTGCTTTGGTTTACCCAACACGTGCACGTCTGAAACCAGAACACAGCAGTCAAAATTTTTGGGGGTTTAATATCAAGCATAAAAAAGCTTCACCCTGGTTAGCAATTTCCGAGTCCTTTTTTCTTTTTTTTTTCTTTTTCTTAAAGCTATTTCTATTCATTCTTATCTGTGGTCAAGTGACACAAAAAACTTAGAAAACTATGAAAGTTTCCAAAAATAATACATTTTTTGAATAAAAAACTTACTAAAATCCAAACAGTGCTGCTGTAAAACCCAACGTAGCAATAATGCTGTATTTTCGTGTATTATACAACAATGCTTTTTGGTCCCACTGGTCTTTGAATTTGTAAAATTTTTTTTCTTTGATTCGGGCCAGAGTGTTTAATGAGCAATGCATTTCTTCCCTTGATTACCAGTTTTTCATTATCTGCATTATAAAAGTTCAATATACGCCCTATGTATACTCCGTAGCATCTAGCATGATAAAGAAAATAATTCTACCTAAAAAATAATACAGACATATATTGTTTACAATTTAATTTAACCATTAGCTTTAGCTAATGGTTTTCAATATTCACTTGTTGTGGCAGGCAACTAGGGCAATCTTGGATTAACAGAACTGCCGAAGCTAGAGGGGGTTTCTCAAGGGAGAGGGGGTTTGAGGCATACATGGACACAGAGCGGGGGAGGGTTGGGGGGAGGAGAATTAACCCCCCCCCCCGAATTCTGAAATGGGGGGTTTAACATTTAACCCCCCACTCAGAAGTGGGAAAAGGGAAAAGGTTAACTCCCCCTCCCCCCAATTTTGGAAAAATGAAGAAAAGAATGTCTTTAAAATGACTTCTAACCATAGGTGAGAAAAAGGGGCAGGGTAGGGTGGGGTCCACCTTGACCCCTCCCCTAGCCTCAAAATTTTGGAACCCCTCCCTACACATAAATCTAGGGGGCCCCCCTCCCTCCAAATTTCCGAATTTTTTACCCCTGACCCTCTTCTAGAATTTGAAATCTGACCCTCACCCCCCTTCCCGCTTGGGAAAATTTTAGGTACTTTTTAATACTAAATTTTCGTTCAAAATTTTCTGATTTTTAACACATTCATGTTTTACACCCTTTTTATACCAGAATATCGCTTTTTATACAATAAAACATAGCATTATTTTATAAAAAGAACAATTATTAAAGTTATTATGGTTTAAAACTGTTTTGCTTTGGACACCAGACCCCACCTGACCGACCCCCCCTCTAGATTTCAAAATTTCGCACCCTGGGTAGACACCCCCTAAAACGCTAGGGGGGTCCGGACCATAGGTGGACGGAAGGGGGGGTTGGGTGGGGGGTTATATCCATACATGGGCACGGGGGGGTTGGGGGGGGGGGTTAACCCCCCCCAAATTCTGAGAAGTGGGGTTTAACCCCCCCACTCAGAAGTGGGGGGGGGAGAAAAAGTTACCCCCCCCCCAACAATTTTGGAAAAATGAAGGAAAAAAAAATGTCTTTAAAATGACTTTTAACTGCCTCCAAACTTAAGTTTTGAGGTCAAAATGAATGTTTTAAGCAATAAAAAGCTCAAAAATGCAATAAAAAGGGCTTTTTGACCTAAAATTAGTGTTTTTAACCTATTTTTCCTTCAAAATCGAAAAACGATATGGGTAAAATGCACTCCAGAAAAAAAAACGATATGGGTATTTTGCCTTTCTCAGATTTGAACCCCCCCCCCTAATTTGGGGTTTAACCCCCCCACTCCGGACCAACTTGCCCATGTATGGTTATATCCCCCAAAAATCTCGATTACCTATAGCTGACCCCCTAATATTTGAGGGTACCCCAGACACCCCCCTAATATTTGAGGGTCTCAGTACTAAAAACACTAAAAATGGGGTATACCTCACCTCAAATACCCCATTTTTAGCGTTTTTAGTACTGGAACCCCCAATTTTTTTTTTTTTTTTTGGGGAGGGGGTGTACGGGGTACCCTAAATTTTAGGGGGGGGGTGTCGGCTGTAATCGGGATCTTTCGGGGGGTATAACCTCCCACCCCCCACCCCCCACCCTCCAAACAAAAACAAACAAACGAAAACACAACCCCAAAAAAACAAAAAACCCAAAAACAAAAAAACAAACAAAAAAAAAAGAAAAAAAAACAGCAAGAAAAAAACAAAGCAAACCAAAAAAAACAACCCCCCCCCCCAAATTTTTAACTAACAGGACATTAAAAGTAGTTATCAATAAAAACAAACAACCCGAAAAAAGAAAGACCTTAATGGGAATTCCATTTCCTCTTCATATAAAGTAACCAGTTCTGTTCCACAAGGTTCAGTTTTGTGTCCACTCCTGTTTTTGATTTTTATTAATGATATTTTTGATTGTAAAGCGGAGGGGCTCCAAAACCCCAAAAAAAACCAACCACACAAAAAAAAAAAACGTAAAAAACTCTAAAATTAAATTATTTGCAGATGATGTAAAGATTTATACAGATTATTTTCCTAATGACAAACTTTCTATGAATTTCCAAGTTCGAAATATGCAGCAAGATCTTGAAAAAATTGTTGAGTGGTCAAAAACCTGGCAACTAAACCTTGCAGAAGATAAGTGCGAAACTTTTCATATTGGGACTGTAACTAACTCCTGTGGCTATAATTATCAAGTGAATAATAAAATTTTAAATCAAGCTACAACAGTAAAAGATCTAGGTATTTATATGTCCTGTAATTTAAAATTCTCAAAACACTGTCAAAAAATAGCAGAAAGTGCTCTTCTTAGATCTGCCTTAATCTTTCGTACTTTCACAGCTAAATCTGTCAAAAACTTAATGCAAGCCTACAAGTCTTACATAAGGCCATTACTTGAGTATGGCAGTGTAATCTGGAATCCTTATTTAATCAAGGATTGCAACTTAATAGAAAAAGTGCAAAAATATTACACAAGAAGATTATTTAAGTGCTGTGGTCTTGGTTACACTAACTATGAAAATCGTAAAAAAAAATGAAAAAGCACCCTAAAAATATGACGCCATTTTTGACCTATGATGACGCCATCATCGCGAATTTTTTGCAGTTTTTAGCCTATTTCAATGTATTTTAAGCCATTTTAGACCTATTTTTACCTTATTTCCGCTTTTTTTGTCCCTTTTTTCCCTTTTCCCTTCTTTTTTTCTCCTTTCCAAAAAAAAAAAAAAAAAGAAAAAAAAAAAAAAAAAAAAAAAAAAAAAAAAAAAAAAAAAAAAAAAAAAAAAAAAAAAAAAAAAAAAAAAAAAAAACAAAACAAAAAAAAACAAAACCCAAACCCACAACCCAAAAACACATTTTCTCTTTCTTTTCACCACCACCCCCCTTTCCCCCTGCTTGTCACCCCCCGTTTTATTGCCCCCCCCTTTCAAAAAAGTTGCCCCCCCTGTTTTGGAATTGCCCCCCCCTGTTTTAACCCCGGGGGGGGGGGCAATGCACAGGTCTGAGTTTTTAACGAAATCTCTACTATCACTTTTTTTTATTTTTTATTTCAACAATTTTAGTAATAAAATGAAATTAAAAAACTTAAATAGCAGGGATTTTGCTGAAAATTGTTGTGGGCATGTACATTTGGTGTATCTAACTTGAGTTAAGTTTTTATTACATAATATTAACTCTGGTTCTGTTAAATTGGGAAAAACTGTTTTAAAATGCCTTTTTTCAATGAAGCATTTCTCGGCATGGAATAGTCCACCAAAAATGTTAAGGATACCGAACTGACTGGAAAAAAATACCTTTTCTCACAACATACAGTTTACTTCTATCTGTCACAAATGGCACAAGTTATACAGTAAAACCGACAGGGTATCCCAACTGTATCATTCCACCTTAATAGTTTTTTGTTATTTTAGGTAGGGTAGTGCAATTAATTTTGGCACTTTTCCGAATTGGGCATTTTTGATATTGAACTATATCTTAGGTAAACCTGGACGGAATACAACGTTTGATAGCTCAAGTGAGAGCTAATTATATGTAAATGACTGTCGTGAGCTTTTTATTTGTTATGTTATGATATTTTCATGTGAAATTGTGTGATCTATAAAAAATAAAATTTTTACCCATTTTTACAACATGGGCATTTCATGATTATGCAATAAATTGATTTAAAAATTAAACTGTCCTGGTAAAATTTAGTCTATTTTACGAATTTTTAGTCCCCGTGGTTGTACGTTGCGTCTGTGGTGAGCAATTGTTATAAAATAAAATAGTGTAATTTCGGCACACATATTGCTGTAGGTAAAAACAGGTTGAATTAAGTGGTCGGGTGTTAAATTGTAGTTGTAAATAGTTAAAAGACAACTTTGAAATATGTAGGGGTCATAGCACTGCACTTAAACTCAATTAAGGGGGTCTTTTTAAAAAGTGCCGAAATTAAATGCACTTTTTTCCCAAATTTTGCTCATTTTAATACCATTTGGCATTTTACCTGTAACTTTTGGCCAGTTAAACGTTGAACAACAAGTAGAAGCTTAAATTAAAGAAAACTGTCTGGAAATAATGATAGGCTTTTAAATTTTTGGAAATGATGATTTTTTGACTGAGAAACAATCGATTGTTTGTAAAGTGCCAAAATTAAATGCACACATTTAATTTCGGCAATTTTACATTTTTTAAAAAACTGATTTAATTAAGTAAAAAAACAACTTTTGTACAGTGAAACTTTTATGACGCAACACAGTATCGTGAAAGCTTTAAAATGAGCTATCAAACATAAAAATCGGGCCATACAGTGAAAAGTTACATCAGCAAAACCAAAAAGTGCCAAAATTAAATGCACTACCCTATTCTTCCATTGCAAAATTATAAAAATTTGTTTACAAACTTATTTTAACAAACTATATATCAAAATAGAGAACTGAACGAGTTAGAAACATTGGCGATGTTCATTTAAAAATCATATAGAGATCTACTGAGAAATTAGGCTCCAAAGTTAATAAAATTTTCTCAAAAAACTCTTCAAAATGCCGGTTTTTCTTGGGTTATTATTCTACGATTTTGCTGAAAACAACAGGAAAGTTTTATCTACTCGTCTTTTAATTACATACAAAAAATTTTTAAAATCGACATGCACAAAAAAATTTATATGCCATTTTGTGAAAAAACCTGCGATTTGTTGGAATCCCCTTTGTGGACCATTCCCACAGCTTATTTTTAATTTTAATGTTTCATCAAAATATAAAAAATAATGTTCAGGACATGAAGATTAATACAGTATGTAGTTTATAAAAATTGGTTACAGCTGTAATGAATAGCAACTGTACAAAGTTTGTGCGGTTTTTTCTCGGTTCTACATCAATTGACCCCCAACAAACTGACACCCGCCTAATTGACACCCTCCTAATTGACACCCAACAAATTGACACCCACACAAATTGACACCCAACAAATTGACACCCAAACAAATTGACACCCACCAAATTGACACCCACCAAATTGATACCCACCAAATTGACACCCACCAAATTGACACCCAAACAAATTGATACCCACCAAATTGATACCCACCAAATTGACACCCACCAAATTGATACCCACCAAATTGACACCCACCAAATTGATACCCACCAAATTGACACCCACCAAATTGATACCCACCACACCCCTCTTAATAATGGTGCACAGAATAAAAAAATCGAAAATTATTTGAACGATATTTGATGAATCTCCCACTGGCTTAATAATGTTGTACATAAAAACAATCGAAAATTATTTGAATGATATTTGATGAATCTTCCCTTGGCTTAATAATGTTGTGCATAAAAAAAATCAAAACTTTTTTTTTGAACCATTTTTTTAAAGATTTTTCCCCCTCTTAATAATGGTGCACAGAAAAAAATTGAAATTTATTTGAACGATTCTTTAAAAAAATTTTCCCTCTTAATAATGGTGCACATAATACAAAAATCAAAACTTATTTGAACAAACTTCTCTACAATTCCCTCTGGCTTAATAATTTTGCACAGAAAAAAAGCAAAATTTATTTGAAACGATTTTTGTAAGATTTTCCCTTCTTTTTAATAATGTATAGTTCACAGAGAGAAAAAATCGAAAATTATTTCAACGATTTCTAAAAATTCCTCCCCTCCCCCTCTTAATAATGGTGCACATGAAATACAAGTAATACAACAAACTCAGCAATACATAATAAAATCCCATCAATGTTTTTCAATCAATGACAATTCACCCCCTACAGCCTGGTATCAATTTGGTGGGTGTCAATTTGGTGGGATCAATTTGGTGGGTGTCAATTTGGTGGATCAATTGGTGGGTATCAATTTGTTGGGTATCAATTTGTTGGGTGTCAATTTGTTTGGGTGTCAATTTGTTTGGGTGTCAATTTGGTGGGTGTCAATTTGGTGGGTGTCAATTTGTTTGGGTGTCAATTTGGTGGGTGTCAATTAGGTGGGTACCAACTGGGTATCAATTGGTGGGTATCAATTTGGTGGGTATCAATTTGGTGGGGTATCAATTTGGTGGGTGTCAATTTGGTGGGTATCAATTTGGTGGGTGTCAATTTGGTGGGTATCAATTTGTTGGGTGTCAATTTGTTTGGGTGTCAATTTGTTTGGGTGTCAATTTGTTTGGGTGTCAATTTGGTGGGTGTCAATTTGGTGGGTGTCAATTTGTTTGGGTGTCAATTTGTTTGGGTGTCAATTTGTTTGGGTGTCAATTTGTTTGGGTGTCAATTTGTTGGGTGTCAATTTGTGTGGGTGTCAATTTGTTGGGTGTCAATTAGGAGGGTGTCAATGAGGCGGTGTCAGTTTGTTGGGGGTCAATTGATGTAGAAGTTGGAGAAAAAACTGATAAACTTTGTACAGTTGCTATTCATTACAGCTGTAACCAATTTTTATAAACTACATACTGTATTAATCTTCATGTCCTGAACATTATTTTTTATATTTTGATGAAACATTAAAATTAAAAATAAGCTGTGGGAATGGTCCACAAAAGGGATTCCAACAAATCGCAGGTTTTTTCACAAAATGGCATATAAATTTTTTTGTGCATGTCGATTTTAAAAATTTTTTGTATGTAATTAAAAGACGAGTAGATAAAACTTTCCTGTTGTTTTCAGCAAAATCGTAGAATAATAACCCAAGAAAAACCGGCATTTTGAAGAGTTTTTTGAGAAAATTTTATTAACTTTGGAGCCTAATTTCTCAGTAGATCTCTATATGATTTTTAAATGAACATCGCCAATGTTTCTAACTCGTTCAGTTCTCCATTTTGATATATAGTTTGTTAAAATAAGTTTGTAAACAAATTTTTATAATTTTGCAATGGAAGAATAGGGTAGTGCATTTAATTTTGGCACTTTTTGGTTTTTCTGATGTAACTTTTCACTGTATGGCCCGATTTTTATGTTTGATAGCTCATTTGAAAGCTTTCACGATACTGTGTTGCGTCACAAAAGTTTCATTGTACGAAAGTTGTTTTTTTATTTAATTAAATCAGTTTTTTAAAAAAATGTAAAATTGCCGAAATTAAATGTGTGCATTTAATTTTGGCACTTTACAAACAATCGATTGTTTCTCAGTCAAAAAATCATCATTTCCAAAAATTTTAAAGCCTATCATTATTTCCAGACAGTTTTCTTTAATTTAAGCTTCTAATTGTTGTTCAACGTTTAACTGGCCAAAAGTTACAGGTAAAATGCCAAATGGTATTAAAATGAGCAAAATTTGGGAAAAAAGTGCATTTAATTTCGGCACTTTTTAAAAAGACCCCCTTAATTGAGTTTAAGTGCAGTGCTATGACCCCTACACATTTCAAAGTTGTCTTTTAACTATTTACAACTACAATTTAACACCCGACCACTTAATTCAACCCGTTTTTACCTACAGCAATATGTGTGCCGAAATTACACTATTTTATTTTATAACAATTGCTCACCACAGACGCAATGTAGAACCACAGGGACTATTAATTCGGAAAATAGACTAAATTTTACCAGGAAAGTTTAATTTTTAAATCAATTTATTACATAATCATGAAATGCCCATGTTGTAAAAATGAGTAAAAATTTTATTTTTTATAGATCACACAATTTCACATGAAAATATCATAACATAACAAATAAAAAGCTCACGACAGTCATTTACATATAATTAGCTCTCATTTGAGCTATCAAACGTTGTATTCCGTCCAGGTTTACCTAAGATATAGTTCAATATCAAAAATGCCCAATTCGGAAAAGTGCCAAAATTAATTGGACTACCCTACCTAAAATAACAAAAAACTATTAAGGTGGAATGATACAGTTGGGATACCCTGTCGGTTTTACTGTATAACTTGTGCCATTTGTGACAGATAGAAGTAAACTGTATGTTGTGAGAAAGTGTTTTTTTTCCAGTCAGTTCAGTATCCTTACCGTTTTTAGTGGACCCTTCCACACCGAGATGTGCTTCATTGAAAAAAGGCATTTTAAAGCAGTTTTTTCCAAAATAACAGAACCAGAGTTAATATTACGTAATAAAAAATTAACTCAAGTTAGATACACCAAATGTACATGCCCACAACAATTTTTAGCAAAATCCCTGCTACTTAAGTTTTTTAATTTCATTTTATTACTAAAATTGTTGAAATAAAAAATAAAAAAAAGTGATAGTAGAGATTTCGTTAAAAACTTAAAAAATTCGCGATGATGGCGTCATCATAGGTCAAAAATGGCGTCATATTTTTAGGGTGCTTTTTCATTTTTTTTTACCATTTTCATAGTTAGTGTAACCAAAACCACAGCACTTAAATAATCTTCTTCTGTAATATTTTTGCACTTTTTCTATTAAGTTGCAATCCTTGATTAAATAAGGATTCCAGATTACACTGCCATACTCAAGTAATGGCCTTATGTAAGACTTGTAGGCTTGCATTAAGTTTTTGACAGATTTAGCTGTGAAAGTACGAAAGATTAAGGCAGATCTAAGAAGAGCACTTTCTGCTATTTTTTGACAGTGTTTTGAGAATTTTAAATTACAGGACATATAAATACCTAGATCTTTTACTGTTGTAGCTTGATTTAAAATTTTATTATTCACTTGATAATTATAGCCACAGGAGTTAGTTACAGTCCCAATATGAAAAGTTTCGCACTTATCTTCTGCAAGGTTTAGTTGCCAGGTTTTTGACCACTCAACAATTTTTTCAAGATCTTGCTGCATATTTCGAACTTGGAAATTCATAGAAAGTTTGTCATTAGGAAAATAATCTGTATAAATCTTTACATCATCTGCAAATAATTTAATTTTAGAGTTTTTTACACAATCAAAAATATCATTAATAAAAATCAAAAACAGGAGTGGACCCAAAACTGAACCTTGTGGAACAGAACTGGTTACTTTATATGAAGAGGAAATGGAATTATTGATAACTACTTTTAATGTCCTGTTAGTTAAAAATTTGGGGTGGGAGGTTATACCCCCTAAAAGATCCCGATTACAGCCGACACCCCCCCTAAAATTTAGGGGTACCCCGTACACCCCCCCCAAAAAAAAATTGGGGGTCCCAGTACTAAAAACGCTAAAAATAGGGTATTTGAGGTGAGGTATACCCCATTTTTAGTGTTTTTAGTACTGAGACCCTCAAATATTAGGGGGGTGTCTGGGGTACCCTCAAATATTAGGGGGTCAGCTATAGGTAATCGAGATTTTTGGGGGATATAACCATACATGGGCAATTGGGTCCGGAGTAGAAGGGGGGTTTAAACCCCAAATTAGGGGAGGGGGTTCAAATCTGAGAAACGCAAAATACCCATATCG
>JASAMX010017267.1:0-22319 GCA_030248175.1 Microlaimidae sp. YZB2_3
TTAAGCAAGTGAAAGCCATATTTGTGGTGCGTTTTATTCTTGGGGTGCCCTAATTGGGGCACTAAATATGTCTAACCAATCTTTTGTTGTAACACTTTTTTTATTTTTGTAATACATATTTCAATCTAGTTTCCTTTTTTTGCTGATAACACGTTTGGCTTTCGATTCCTAAAGACAGACGTACTAAAGACACTGTAGGTAAAAAGAAAATGCTTTTTGTCGCGGGTGCAAACGGAAAGAATTAAATACCTCTGGCTTTAAGCATGTCCGGATCGCTGCGGTAACAATCGTAGATCTTCCGCCCAATGATACCGACGGGAATGCGAAAAAGAACGGAAGTGACCACAGTCTGTCTCCGTACGGCGTTTGGAGATGGCGAAGGCGGGAAATCGGAAAGACCTGAAATGAAAACCAGGTGTTTGATCAGGATAAAACGTTTATTGAATAGTAGTATTATCAAGAATACTTAATAAAGAACCAGAATACTTAACAATAACGGAGGTCAAATTTAACCCCCCAGGGGTTAAATTTCACCCCCATGGGCCTGTTTCATAAAGACGTTTGTAAATTTTGATTTTACAAATCTCCACCTTCTTTTGTAAATTACATGATAGAGGATATACGACACGGCGAATATTGATTAGTCAGCGGAGATGAAATGACGTGGCTGCGACCAATCAGCGCAGAGCAGTGCGCGGAGGTGCTCCCTCTGGATTATATTTCAAAAAACCTTTTTCGTGTATTTTACAAAAAATAGGCGGAGATTTGTAAAATGAAAATTTACAAAGGTTTTTATGAAACAGGCCCCAGGGGGTTAAATTTCTGCCAAAGCGATGCACGGATAGGAAAGAAATTTAATACACAATGATACATTTTTTGTTATGTATTTTTTGTATTGTTTAGTAGTAGTTTAATTGAATATATGTTTTTTATAACAATTTACGATTTTAATTTATTACATTGTCATTTATATGGTTTTTTTTTGTAACCTTAATGTAGAACACCACAGTTAGATTTTGACGGCAGATCTTTTCTAATTAATTTTTCAAACGTAATTTGACCTGCTCATTGAATTTTTGACAATCATTATTCTTAAAAAACTGTTATCGTCCACAATTATTAAATGACACCAATAAAATACATGTCAAAATACATTATATTATAATAAAATTCATTATCAAATATATTCTTTTTTTTCGTTTTTCATTTAACGTATCTGCAATAAAAAACACTTTTTCAATTAAAATGTTAAAAATTAATTTTTTTTCTTGAAGTTAAAAATATTGCCTGCAAGACTCGAACATACGGGTCTGAGGATCCGAGTCCGACATGTTAACCAATCGGCTACTAGCCAATCTGATATCTATCTTGTAAAAGATATAAACGTGTCGAAATGTAGTTTCTTGGCGTCAAATCAAAAAAATTTAGATGAAAACAAAAAAAATTGATTCGCTAAGATTTTAATGAAAGTTAATGGAAATAGTTAGACACAAGTCTAATTAATACTTTTAATTGTATTTGATTAAAAAACTAATTCAGAATTTTTTAAATTTGATTTTTCTTTTAAAAACATCGATTTTTTTAATTTTCTTAAAATTTTGAATTACGTTTTACTCCAAACGATTTTAAAAATTTACGTTTTAAAAGTTGCCCTCTATTTTTCGTTAACTTTTTTTAAAATTGCAGGAAAAACTGAGCTAATCAAATTTTTTAAATGGCCAAAAACTGTTTTTGAGCTTTAAATTCATCAAACTATATCTCGAAATAGAACATTTGGTAGACGATGAAACTAATACTGTTAGATACATCATAATTTGAGCTTTCGATCGCACTATACTTTTGTTAGACAAAAATTATTATCTAAGTTGATATCTAACTTTTATTAAAAATCGTCGTAACTGTAGTGTTCTACCTTAAAAGTAATTTATAACTGACGATGAATTAAAAAAAAATTCTAAACCTTTTGTGCATGTATTTAATAAACGTTTCTTTGTCTTTATTTATTGCAATTATCATAATAGACCATAGAAAATCTATTGTAGTTGAGTTTGTTTGGCGTAATTTTTTTTAAATAAAAAGGAAGGATTGAATTAAAAATAAACAATAAATCTGAATACCCCGGAATAGCCACCAGTAAATATTCTTCTGGTACATATCATTATTGTATTTTGGTATGCATTTTATTTGCTAATTTTTTTTGAACAATAAAAAAGACAAAGCAGTTGAACTCTGGGACCTACGGGTGCTTTAGAGATACAAGCAGGGAACTGAGTATATATAATATATTATGAAAAGTAAGTAAGTAATAAAAGAAAAGAATAGAGAAAAAAAAAAATATAATAAAAAGAAAAGAATAGAAAAAGAAAGAAAAAAAAGCAGAAAGAAAAAGAAAAAAAAAAAAAAAAATAAAAAGAAAAGAAAAAAGCAAAAAAAAAGAAAAAAAAAAGAAAAGCACAAAACGCACAACAAAAAGAGAAAGCAAACCCAAGGCACAAAAAAAAATAAGAAAAACAAAACAAAAAAAAAAAAGAAAACAAAAAAAAAAAAAAAAAAAAAAAAAAAAAAAAAAAGGAAAGAAAAAAAAAGAGGAAAAAAAAGAAAATAAAAAATAAAAAAAAAAAAAAAAAAGAAAAAAAAAAAAAAAAAAAAAAAAAAAAAAAAAAAGAAAAAAAAAAAAAAAAAAAAAAATAAAAAAGAAAAAAAAAAAAAAAAAAAAAAAAAATAAAAAAAAAAGAAAGAAAAAAAAAAAAGAAAAAAAAAAAAAAAAAGAAAAGAAAAAAAAAAAAAAAAAAAAATAAAAAAAAAAAAAAAAAAAAAAAAAAAAAAAAAAAAAAAAAAAAAAAAAAAAAAAAAAAAAAAAATAAAAAAAAAAAAAAAAAAAAAAAAAAAAAAAAATAAAAAAAAAAAAAAAAAAAAAAAAAAAAAACCCTGGAGCCATCGCGAATTGTTGGAAACTTGAAGCCAGGAGCAATAGGAACTTAGACTCTTTAAAGAAAAATCCGTCTGGGTTTGGATTTAGGCTTCGCTTAGGCTTAGGTGAACGTTTTAACAATTTTTATTTTTGGCTTCAAGTTCTCAACTTAGGGCTCAAAATTAGTCCTCACTTACGGCCTCAAGATCTCTATTTTCGGCTCCAAATTCCAGCTCCAAGTTCCATCGGTTCGAATGACTCTACACTCTGGTTTTGGTTCCACGGAAATTAATGGTAAAAATTAATTCTCTTTCAATACATGGTATAAAATATAATATTCATTTCATATAGTGGATAGGGAACTAATATTGTGTAAAGTATAAACATATAGTAAAAATGCTTACTAAAACAGCCTAATATTTTTTATCCTAAAATTATTAAGCTTGACAATATTATGAAACCTGTAGAATCGTTGTCAGGCTGAATTGTGCTTAGCAACGGGGTTGGTTTGGCACCAATTCTTCTTAACATTGGAACCTAAAAAATATGTAAAGTTCAATTTATTTTTTGCTATAAGATCCTTAAAAAATACGAAAAAATATTAGCTGTAAGTAAGTCAATATCAAAAAATATCATAATTAAAAATATACTTTGCTGTGTAATTCTATCTTTATAATTGATGGAGCCAATCGACATGGTTCACCATCTACTTGGACAGGAATTGGCTTTTTGGTGATGATTTTAATTGAGCTACACTGCGCTATGCGGTCCCCATGGCCACCCACTTGTAGAGCAGCCTAAATTAAAAAATGTTAAAGTATATATATACTGTGAATAACTATAACTTCGTAAGGACGGTGTGCCTGAATTGAGAAGGCAGGTTTTTACCTGCCTTCACTCTGCCTCCATCGCAAATTTTGCTGCTTCCTACCTGTTTTCCACCTGTCTCCATTCTAAATTTACCGGTCTTCACTGCTTTTTATTAGCCTCCGAGGATGTTTTAACTGATTCCTGCCTCCCTCCTAATAGTTTTAACATAGAAGGCAGTCTCCAAGACATTTCTGCTGCCTCTTTTTTACGTCTCTCCTATTTTTCGAAGGCAGCTTCGAGAGCCGTTTTTTTCTACTAGGATAATGTAAACTAACGAAACTTACAATCTAACTTTTTAAAATTTATGATATAGAGTAAATTGACGAAAATTACCGGAAAGGTTCAAATGTTTTGTAGTGAATTAGCAGTTTAATTGCAAAAAAAAACAGTTAAAATATCATATTTTTTTAAATCCAATATTGTTTAAAAAAATAAAATATTCAACTTAACATATGTGCGAATATGTATTTTTTGAACTTACTAAAGTAGCAGAAGTAAGGCCCAGTACTTCAAGTTTGCCATCACAAAGAGAAGGACTTTCAAATGGTCCACAGGATATTATTGTGTCGTCTATTGTGGACTGGAAGCTCATTGGAAACTGAGTATTTGGATTTCCCCATGGACTGGTACCACCCGCATAACGTGGAATGTTCAGAAAAAGAATGCAATGATATTTTCCTTGTTGAATAATTGGGCTAATGTCCACACCATCGCACTAAAATTTTGTAGAATGCATAAGAGTATTTGCTCATAATATTAAATATACGCACACTCAAAGGTGCAGCATACTAATTCATGTTGTATTTTACTTTGCGTCTTAATTAATATTAATTAATGTATTAGGGCACACTGAGAAAAAAATATATTAAACCAAAAATAAATTTCCAACGGTTAACTAGTTATTAACAAGAATACTACTTGGTTATTTCCAATTTTGTTTTTTTTACCCCATTTTTCAAAAGAAAACATTTTTATTAAACGCATATTATAAAACTTTATGGAAATCATGCTAAGGTACGAAAAAAGCTTGAGTTTTAAATTTGGTTTAATTCAAAAAAGTATTAAATGAGTACTGTCATTTTCAAAAAAAAACTTAATTTGTGTTTTATAGTTGCTGTGTTTTTTGGTGTGTTTTTTTGTTTATGTTTTCAAGGGGTTTTGGCATAAAAAACACTTTAGTTTTTTGATTTGTCGCTCGCTACCGGATGGCATTTAGGTTTGGTCAAAGTTTTTACTTTAAACAAAAGTGAACTGCTTATAAAAAAGACATTTCACTTTTTTAAATTTTATATTTTTTAATTCTAAAAATTTTCTAAAACACAACATAAACCAAACATCAAACATTATTTCGGAATATGATATTTCTAAAATGGTATTAACCATCTAATACTTTTTAGTAAATGAACCAAATTTTAAATTTAAGTTTTTTGGTACGTTAGAATAAATTCTATGAAGTTTTGGAAATATCCGTTTAGTAGAAATGTTTTGTTTTGAAAAATGGTGTATAAAAACACATTGGAAATAACCAAGTGGTATTTTTGTTAATAACTTGTTAACCGTTGAGAATTAATTTTTGGGGTAATACAATTTTTTTCTCAGTGTAACCTGATACATCGATTAGTATTAATTAAACAGCAATAAAAATACATCTGAATTAGTATACTGCACCTTTAAACAGTATGAGGCTCGCATTATAGTATAAATTATACTGCAGTTAAATTCGTATTTTTAAATAATAATAAAAGTTAAATTAAATGTTAATCGTATAGCTAAATTAAGTAAACTTATATTTAAAACAGTTACATTTTCTTTTACAAAATCTAATTAATGGGCTTAAATTTTTAATTCAACTTTTGAATCAAAATAATTTACAGGCAACTACTGACCTCGACGACTTTCAAAATTGAATTGGATAACATTAAACAACGACGTAATTACATTTTCTAAACAAAAACTGCTTAATCATAAAATTTAACATCATTATTTTTAACAAATTACTAATTTTGTTCTAAAAGTGTTAACTTTAATGTTTAAAATTGATCAATTTTCATAATTTATTTAATAATAGGATATAAACAGTTTTTGGTTTTGTTTTAAATACCAGTCATAACCGCACAATTTAATATACGGCTGGTTCATACTTGTGACAAAAACGTCCTTTAGACAAAGTTCAAAGGACAATTTTAGAGAAGCCAAAACGTGTTTTGGACAAGCCAAAACGTCCTTTGGACTTTTTCCTTTGGACAAAGTCTAAAGGACAAAATTCAAAGGAAAAAGTCCCAAAAACAAAAAGTATGAACACGTTGTCCTTTGGACTTTGTCCTTTAATCCAAAAGACAAAGTCCAAAGGACCTTTTGATGCTGTGTTTGTTCTTTGGACCAAGTCCAAAAGACTTTTGTCCTTCGGACTTTGTTCAAAGGATGTTTTGTCATAAGTATGAACCAGCCTTTAGTCATACTGCATTACCGAATAGGCGCGCCACATGTGGACGAAGTAGTATAACTATATATACACATGTTGCACTAGAATATTTTTATAAAAATAAAGTATAGGAGTAATCCGCCGAGTTAGTCACTACGTTTATAAAAAAATTCCAGTGTAAGATGTACATAATTACGGATGCGAGCCAGTCTAACGATTCAAGCCAGTTTAGCCACTCTATATCTGGTTCAATAAAACTTAATTTTATAAAACATATAAAAATAGAGTCTAAAAATAAAGTCTAAAAATAGAACAATTTTACATCAAGTATGTTTAGACAGAAAAAATTCAAACTGGTAATGTAGTAATAAAAGTAATTTAAAATATCATGCTCACAGCAATTTTTGACAATTACATGATAGTTTTTTATATTTAAGGTCATTTTTTACAAAGAGTACAGCTTAATTTAAATATTGCTATTTAAAAAGCAATTACGCAAGTTTCAAACACTGCTGTGATTATGATTTTTTTATTTGTCTTTGCACTTGACTACTCTAAAATTTCTATACAGCCGGAGTGAAACCGTCTTTTTTACCTGATCTTTTTTGAGCTATTTGTTTAGTTACTTATAAATTTATCAAACTTATTTTTCATCTAAAGTTTAAATAATTATAGGTAAACAAAAACCTAGCTGATCGCGATATTTGCAGTATTGAATCGACTATTTAACAACAAAAACATTCAAAATTTTTCACAAAATCGGAATAATAAAAAAGATTAAAAACTGTATTTTAATAATTATTTATCAAATTATTTAATTTGAAACCTAAATGCAAATATTTTAAGAGCTAAAGTTGGTTAATTTTTGTATATTTTGTGAAAAGGTGGAATTAAAAAAAATCCTGCGTTCTATTAGTTTTTTTTTAAAAAAACGTCATTACCGCACAATTTTAATTGGTCCCCTCATGTCTGAATTCTAATTTTCAGCGTTAGCCAGATATAATTCAACCATAAATTATTAAATAGTTTTTTCGTTTTAATCACACAATTAACTTATACCTCAAGACTAAGATACTCTGTGAGGTCTTTCCAGCTTCTTTTAAACAAGTCCACTGTTCCAATTCCACCATAAAATAGTCTGTTTTTGAATCGTGAATTCAAAATATCAGGGTTGGCACCTAAAGTTATAAAAATATAATAGTTAGTGTCAAATTTAGATTACTATAAATTATAATATACTACAAAACAATGTTTAATTATTAAATATTTATTTATGTTTAAATTGATGTTCATAATTACTGACCTAACTGTTATTTTAATATCTTAAAACAAAAAGTTTTTAATTTATTAATATTTGATGAAGAAAAAATAGTTTGGCCGAATTTGTCAAAAAATCAAAATTTGTCCGAATTTCTTGGTTAATGCAGCATAGCACCGCCAACGGCCGATCTAAATCATAAGTATTTTTAAGTTACCTAAATGAAATTATTTTGTATCGCATCAGTGTACATGCAGATACTTATCAAAATAATCCGCTGACTAAATGTATACGATAAAAATTAAATTATTTACCCCCAAAGGTTAAAAACAGGATGCTAAATCTGACATGTTTTCGTATCTATGGTATGTTAACCAAGCTTCAAAATTTGGGTGAACTGTGTTTTTGTTTTTTTTTTTGACACACCTGATCTATTCTAATTATTTTTTTTTTAAAAAATGCCTAATTCAAATTGATTTTATAGATATGCTGGTCGTTTAAGTAATAGCCATAAAAAACAATTTATAATTGTGTATCATTAATAATCATCCCAAATTCGACTAATCTTAAAGATGTGGTGCAAAAACAAACTTATTGTCTTCGATTCTTATAATTTTTAGTGAAAACCTTACCGCTGCCCCCAATACCACGCAAAAATTTTTTCAACTAAATAACTCCAGTGATTCAGCAGTTATGACCCCCCAAAAATTGCGTTTTTCGACAATTCTGTACGTGAAAGATTGCTCATTGGGTTTAACGATTTACGTACAAATTATGCACTCAAAGAAAGCGGTTATTTTCTACTTTAATTTGATACCTTGATTGTTAAAATTGGTGCAGTATTTGTTGAGATATTGCGTTTCTCGTACGAAAAATCCTTAATTTTTTGCTAAAAACGCGAAATGAAGAAAAAAGGTTGGGCAAACTTCATAAAATCGCTGCCAACATTTGGTGTTTTTACGAAAAAAATCGCGTTTTTTTATACAGGAAAGGCAATATCTCGACAAATACTGCCCGAATCTTAACGACAAGCAAATAAATGAAATTAAAAATAAATTGAAGCTGTAAATAAATGGGTAACTAGGATCTTACAGTGGGAAATATTGAGTCGAAAATTCGAACTCGTTAAAACTATATCTAAGCATAACTCTAAATGTAAAGCCCAAGCCATTTTTTTTTAAATTTTGGAGTCCACGATTCTAAATTCGGAGCTTCAAGTTTTTAAAGCTGTCTTAAAAAGGGCTTCAAGTATTTATATACGGCTCCAAAGACGATACGGGGTCTTTAGAGCAACAAGCAGGGAACTTGGAGCCATTGAAAATTTTTGGAGCCATGAGCGATTGGAACTTGAAGCCTTTAAGAAAAAAATTGGTTTTTAATTGAAATTAAATTTAGGCTTCGCTTAAGCTTAGTTTACGTATTTAGCGATTTTTACTTTCGGCTCCAAGTTCCTTATTTTTGGTTTTAAGTTCCAGCTCTAAGTTTCCAAGGCTCCATTGACCCTAAATCCCAAAGACCTATACCTCAAAAGCTCTTTCATTTCAGTCAATATAGCACTCGGAGTCCTTTTGCAGTATTATATGCATGACACGGTATGAATACCTTAAAGCTATTGGAGCCGTCAGAAAACTTTGGGAACTTGAAGCTTTAATAATAGGAACATTAGAGCCCAAAATAAAACAGTTTTTTGTTAAAAATTGATTAAGGCTTAGCCTTACGTATAGGCTTTAGCGATTTAAAGCTTTCGGCTCCAAGTTTCTCTTTCCAGTTTCAAATTTGCCATTCTCGGTTTTAAATTATCGCTTCAGCTTGTAAAAAAGGGTTGAACACAAAAAAATTAAATTAATAATATATAATAAGTTACTTCTAGACTGATGAAACTGGAGAGCGACATGGGCGTCAGCCCCAATACTGAAATAATTGTTCATAACATGCAGAGGGAGGGTGCGGGACATTTCTTCCGCGCTTTCCGCCGCGGATTCTTCGTACTCAGCGGAATGGTTGGGCTCCACATTGAGCTTCCACCTAGAATAAGGGCTGTTGCTAAATTATTTTCATTTTTTTAAAGCCCATGATTAAACTTAAAATATATAATGTTAATACTTAAAAAACCACCACCTGAGCGAAACTCTAAATTAAAACCAAAAGTTTATCGTGTTACATTTTTATTTATGGTAATACATTATTTAACTCTACTAACCTGAATTCAAAGTTTTGTAGTTTATAACCTGAAATTAAAAAAAACATCTGACGCAAAATAAAAAAATCATTCAAATTAAAAAAATAATTCTTCAGTTTCAATTTTTTGCAAATGAATAATAAATAATTCGTTTCCATAAAAAATATAATAATATCTGTCAACATAATATGCTTGTTAAAATTTGTTTCGAATTTAAACTTTTAATTACGCATTGGGCTTCAAAGTCTTATCAAAAATATATAATACTATATTTTTTGTCTTATAACTTGAAAACATTTATCAACAAAAAATTATTAACACAAACTGTCTAACTTTTTCAAATAGTTCATTTTAGTTTGTGTCCTGTCTTATTAACTTAATCCAGTTTGCTAAATTAAAAGTAACGAGAATTTTAAATTATAAAGCCAAATTATTTAGTTTTTGATAGTAGATAACCACATTTCTTTAATTTTTTTATATTTTGTTGCAAACTTTTTTCTATGAACCACGATTTTTTTCTTCTAAGGTTGAATTTTTTTTTCGCTCGTCTGCAAATTTTGATTTCAGTACAGTATATGATTTTTTCCAATTAACCCTTTGTGAGTTTTGTGGTTGAAAAAAAAAGCCTTAAACGTAGATCAGAAAGTTTGCCAGTGCAAATTAATAATAAACTTACGAGTCTCCGCCATCCGGACTTCCGTCCTTTTACAAACACATGCGGTACTTAAGGTCTCTCTGGACTGTTTTTATGGAGAATCACGACAGTTAATTCAATGTACACAAAGGTCTCAAGAAAATTTAAAAATAATTAGTATACGACCGAAAAAATGTGAAAGATAAAAAAAACACAACCAGCTGTTTTTTTTTCAGAAAAAAATGTTTTATCTTTATGTTGTTTTCGTTGTATTTTGATCTTTTTTTTGTTAACCTACGTAATATACAAATTATTTTTAAATCTTCTCGAGACTTTTGTGTACAGTGAATTAACCGTCGTGATTCTCAATTGCAGAGCGTTCAGTAGTAAACCAATTGCAGTAAAGAGCAAAATTACCCATTTTTCTTTACATACAATTTATTTTTGAATTATTATACTTATAGAGTATTATAATATTTTAAGATATTCAAATGACGAAAATTTGACTAATTGGCGAAAAGCAGGAAACAAATCCTGATTACAATAATGATATTTTTTGAATTTATGTTAAATAAATTTTAAAAATTGTAAAAAAAACATTATTAAAATCAAACAAAAATTGGCCAAATGTGTTTTATGTAGGAATCGATCTCGGGACCTTTCAAAAATTTGCTAACCGACTATGCCACTGCAACCATGGGTTGGTGGGCTCTAAAAGCGATTTATAAACAAACCCTCTGAAATAAATCGATAAAACGCACGACAGAACTATTTATGCGTTAAAAAATACAAAAGATATTATGGCCTTTCAAAAATTATAAATTTCAATAGAAATATACTATCTGGAGCTTTAAATTTTACCAAATTAAATTATATAAAGTCTCACCGCAATTTTAAAAAAATTAACCCCCCATTTTTTACGAAAAATTGTATAATAAACCATAAATACAAAAATATTTCCAAAAATTGTTAAGTATGTGAAAAAGGGTGACAATTCCTCTTTATTGGAAGTATTTTCCCTAATAAATAATGAGTAGTGCATATTTCTAAGGGTTTTAAAGAAATTACGTTGCAATCTGATTTTTAATATCAATTATTTCAACTACTGCCAATAATTTAATAAATGTGCACTTTATAATCGTGGTATTTTTTGCCTTTTTAATACTCATATTAATTTTTTATGGAATTATTTCTGTATTCCGCGAGATCTTGTATGCCAAAGATCGCGATTTTCCATACTTAAGAAAACTGTCCAGAGAGACCTTAATACACAGTCCGCATCATGATAGCCGTAATAACAATCACAAAGGATTAATCCTTTCCAACATTTAAATTAAAAGTATTAAAATGCCATACTTTAATTTTTATTTGATTTTGGAGTTTACCTATCTAAATGGGTGACAACTGAGCTGTTGACAACGGCATTTAGCAGATCTTCCGGGGATTCCTCGATATATTGGCCGCCCCAACCCAGGGTTCTGGCCAGGTCATTACCAGTGCCCAATGGTAAGGTGGCTATCGCCGGATATACCGGCCATTTCAAAGAGTCCAGAGTGGATAAAATCCAGCCTATTGTCCCGTCACCTCCGCAAATCAATAATCGAATCCGCGGAACGATTTTTCTGTACATTTCCAATCTAAAAAACAAAATTCGAGCCTAATCACAAAACAGGATTTTAGCAAAACTGTTTTTTCATTGTTAAACTTAATTAAGTTTTATCCTTAAAGCTTTATACCAAGAGTTTAGTTTCTAACAGAATTTTAAGATATGTTCTATTACAAAAAAAATTTTCACAAAGTTTTTTAAATTTTTTGAAATTCAATCGAGAAAATTATTAATTTAATCGAAATTACTTTTGTTATTTTTGTTTTTATAATCATTACTGCTGCAGTTTTGTCTTACAATTATTTTATAAAAATTTACCCATATTTTGGTCCTTTTAAAGCCATAACGTCAAAAATCTGTCTGGGATTGAGTAGACCGCACAGTATATTATAAATTTTAACTCCTTTGTTTCCACCCGATTTTGGATTAACAAATATCACAATTGGACTGGTTGGCTGTGTGATTTCGCTAGCACCCATAGTTCTTGCAATAAACGTACCCGACTAAATAAAAAAATATCTTTGATGAAACTCCATGTTTAATAATATTGTTTCAATATAGTAGTAATCATAGTATAAATTTTTACCGACGATGTGACAATGTCTGAATTTAGGTTGCAAAATTGCATGCATAAAAAAGATAAATTTAGTGGCCGCAAAAAATTTGAGTTTTGTAACCATAAAAAAAAACGATTTTCAAAAATGGAAATGAAATTTAATTAATAAAACAAGAAAAATGGGAAACAAGAAACAAATTATGATCCAAAAATTTCATATATTAAAAAAATTAAAAACTTTCTGCATTATATATTTTAAAATCTGTTTTTGCATACTTTTAAAACATATATAATAATAAATAAATATATATATATATATATATATATATATATATATATATATATATATATATATATATATATATATATATATATATATATATATATATATATATATATATATAATTAGTGCTTATGAAAAAGAAGCAGATTTTTGATCCATTGGAGATTAATTAGCTAAAAGTGATTTTCTCAATCACTAATTGGCTTAAAGTGATTCTATTAGCTCCTCCCACAACCATTCACACGGAGCAAAATTTATATGACGTGATCACGAATACTATTGAAGTTCCTTAAAATCCTGACGTGAAAAGTCCAAAATACTCTAGGACAAACCAAAGTTCTTTTTTTAGCAATCTAAAAGCGTCATTTCGACAATTCAAGGATTCCTTTAGACTTTTCTAATAGTTTTGACAGTTGTTCCTAATTTTGACAGTTCAATACAAACTGTCCAAAGCAAGGTAAAATTGGCAAATTTTAAAAAGTTTTTTCAGCTTTACCTAAATTTTTTTAAACAATATCCTATTGTTACCTTTTTAGATCTGCTGTAACGCCGTTTTAGTTTACCAGGTCTTTTTTTTAAAGTTGAACCTCGTCTTACGAACACTTTGTGAATCCACGTAGGTGGCACTATTATATGCTGCAGATTGCCTCTGTCGCACCTTTCTTCAATCTAAACTTCATTGTAAATTATAAATCATTTACCTCTGTCATGTCATTTACTTGCATGTTTTAAAGGAGCTAACAATTTTTGTTTTAATTTTTGTTTTTTTGTTTATGAAACAGTTGAAAGCGAACAAATAAAATCGTTCCGACAATAAAACTGCATTATATTGTTTACATTATGCGGAAGCTTTATGTTAGTGTGAAATATTTTAATAAAGTCTAATTGCCATTATTTAACGCCATTAAGAAAATTAATAATTTTTTATTGCGTGTAAATTACACTCTCATGTTTCGCACGTGACTTAAGATCCAAAAAATATAAGTTGAAGATTCTGTCGATTATAATCTATACTATTTATGTATACACATTGAAAAAAATTCAAGCAAGTTAACTATATATTTTATTTTTATGTAAATTACCTGAGTCATACTAAAGCAACCTTGTTTATTGTGATAAGCAATTTTACACCAGCTGCATGATATAGCTACAATTTCCTAAAAATATTTTTAATGAATTAAATATAAAAAATGTATTTATAATTTTTAATATACCGACAAATTAATATTAAAACCGAAAATCCAAGTGGCCGGCAAATTCACATGGATAGGATAGCTTGCTAAATACAGTTTACATAACGTGACTTCCACTTGCGCACATTTTTTGAAGTTATTTTTCAACTGAGGGTTATGCTTGTTTTCTAAGTATTTTTACCAATGAAATTAAAATCCCAGCCCGTCAAATTACTCATTTAAAAAACGCGTAAACACGCACGCATGCAGATAAATCGAGAAAACGACAGACATTCAGACAGCTTAGTTATATAGAATTGAACATTGTTAGTTCTAAATCAAGTCATAGGGAGTTTCGATATTTATGCTGACGGGTTTTAATAATACAATAGATGTTTTTGTTTTTGCAAAATTTTTGTACCTTAAATAGTTAACATAAACGTGATTGTAATCGTAAGACAACTTTAAGAAATGTTTTCATTTATTTTTTAGCAATGTTTATAAAAATTTAAAATTTATTTTCAAATAAAAAATACTTTATGTTTAAGTAGTTTTGTTTGAAAGGGCTTTTGGCAATGTCTGCAACGACCATCCTGACGCCATTTGTGAACCCAGTGATGTTTAACTTCTAATAGTTTCTCGTCATTGATGTTTTCACTGCTTTGAGATTGATATTTGCTCATTTCGGTAAATGTTGGTTTACAGTGAAAGCCCATCTGAAAGTTTGCTATCTTTTATTTATTATTAATTATGCTAAAAAATAGTAATTTTAAGAACTTCAAAAACATTAGAAAACAAAAATAAATTGTTATAATTGAAATGCTTTCATGATTTCAGCAGAATTTCAAACTACCTTTGCGTTAAAATTTTTGGTAAATGAAAAGTTTTGGAGAATGCTTTATATCGTAATTTTAAATAGTTTATTTATTTCGCTAACTCAGTTTTTTTATTTACAGTACAGTAGCCTGGTCCTGAATCAATATTTATTTGGACTATGTTACCAATTCTTTTTGGAGTACCTTATAGAAGAAAAATATTAATTATAATTATACTGGTCACCACAGGATGTGTGCATTTTTCACGCAAAAACTATTGTTTTGTTAAATTCTTTTATAAAGTTTATAGAGAACACAGTTTATAAACCTCATATTTTTACAAAACTTTTACATATAGTAAGTACAGTTCTCTGCTCTAAGGAGAAGGTTCCATCAGAGAAATCGGTAAAGGTTAGTTTCACTTTTAACCACAGCGTGACCTGAGTCTTGGTTATTGTCGACAATCTAGCACATTGACAGAACGCATGCTTTATCAAATGAAGCTCCAGTGAACAATTAATGACATATACCTAAGTGGCATGGCTGTCTTACCATATCATGCTTGATGTAAAATGTGTGTGTGTATGTTATGGTAGTTTTATTTGTAATATGTAGATGCGCAATTTCGCCCTGTATTTAATTTTCAACAAAATAAAAACAATAAAAATCCATTACTTTGTGCAGTAAGTGGGCGCAGCCGGAGTGGACTACAACGTGGCAGGCGATGCAGCAGCGCTTCTCCCCCGACTTGCGACACTCCCTTTCCCCCACGTAGCACTCCGCCCCGGCCGTTTTACTGCTAGAAGAGGCACAGGAGTACCAGATGTGCTCCATTGGCTGGGCGGCTCCCGACCAATAGCGGGTTTGATAGCTGGATTTTTCGTCGTCCGTCACGGAGGCCCCCACCGCTGCCGGACTAGCCACCATCGCCTTTCTAAATAATAACGTCTAATCTGAGATAGGAAGGATTATTATAAATAATTTGATTTTAGGTGTATTCAAAGATCAAAGTAAATCGCTGTGTATTATAAGATTTTATCGATTACAACTTAGATTCCTTGTCTGAAGCTGTGCCATAAATATTATGCTAACAAAATTTTTTTGTTGCTTTGAATGTATTTATAATTATATTAGCAATATTCCTACTTCATGGTATCATGCCCCAGAACTCCGGCAATTTAAATGAGGAGAAAACTCTCGAATTTTTGGATATGCGCACTTTAAATGAGCGATTTTAAGCTTAATAAACCTCAAAATGTAATTTAAAACACTTTGTCGGCATTTTTAAAATCATTTTTATGGTTTAAATGAGTTTTGAATAAAAACGTTTCATAAAGTTTTAAATTAGTTTACAAAAAATTAAATTTATTAAATTAGTACAAAACGGTAAATCTATTGTATTATGTTTAAATTATTTATAAATAAATTAAAAAAGGTGCAGAGGCAGAGATTAAATTAAATAAGGCAGAAATTAAGTAAGGCAAAGCTGTGAAGTTTCGGTGCTTTGTAGCTTGAAATCTTAATATAAATTTAAAATATACTAATATAAAATCAATTTTTGGTTTAAGTTTTTATAATTTACCAGAAAAAAAACTTAGATATACTGTGCACAAATACAATTTTATATAAGAAAATTTGAGATTAAAAATTCAAATAAACATTTAAAAATGTTTAGAATTTTTGCTATGAATAATTTTTTGTAAAATAAATATGCACTTACCTTCATAGATAATAATTTCGCTTATTTTTTTTTCAAATTAAATAAATAAAATAATACCTTACTTTTGAAACATAGGTAGAGTTTTGTGATTTCTGTAATTGCTACATAAACTAAGTGCTTACTTGCATACCCAAGTAAAAACTTTTATCAAAGAAAAAAGACCTCAATCATTTAAGTGACTTTAATGCATTACAACGGCACCGCGGAGATTTAGCAATTAGTAATTTTATATGATAAACAAAAAAAAAATTAATTATAAATACCGATTTCTACTTTCGAATACAATAGAGCATTGTCTTTGTCAATCTTCATTATAAATAAAAAATATTAACTTTAAAATTAAAACTAAATATTATAAAACTTTTAGGCAGACGGCAAATAAATAATAATTAAACCTATATAGAATAATACACAATCTACTCTCGTTTACATAATACACAAAATAATAAAATTTTAAAAATTTTATTAAAAATCATTTTATTTGTATTTAAAACAAATAGTTACAAATCAATGTTTTAAGGGTAAATTTTAGAACAACTACAGTTGCTATTAAAAGTTTTAAATTATTTGACTATTACTTGACTATTAATGTGTTTACCAAATACACTATGGTCTGGATTTTTAGTTTATTAAACCTGAGACACTCCAGTTCTTAGACACTTGCCTTCTTAATGTGTTCCAACACCTCGCAAGGATAAAAATTAAACGAAATTTTTGAAGCCTTAAGTGCTTCGTTAGGTTTAAAAACCAAAACTTTGTTTTGACTTCTCAAAAACGTCACCAGTGTATTATAAATAATTTTATAAACAAAAATGATGATAACATCAATAAAACTCAGTTACAACCTATAAAAAATTTATAAAGGTATTTGAATCAATTTTAGCTTAAAATTGTAACAAATAAATTTTTTGTACTTTAAAAACAAAGCCACGTAGGTGATTGTGGAGGCAGATCTGATGAAGCGGTTTTGGTGTTCCAGAGAGCGAGATCTGGATACTTTGCTATTTTCGTCGGAGAGAGAGCAGGTTTCCTCCTCTCCGCCGCTTTGGTCACTTCCGCTGAGAACTTCTTGCATCGCCCGGTGGAGAGAAGAAATGTCCACGCTGGTGGATCTCTGACCGCTGTGATGATCCTGACCTGATCCTGATGGCTGGACATCCATGGTAAACTCCACTTTCTTGGACCATTTGGTCCGCTGGGCGTCGCTGGCCCCGCTTAGAAACAGGGTTTTCTGCGCTGGAGCGTCAAATGTCTCGGCCTGGTTCAGACTCGGGGATCGGCTGGATTTTTGACTATTTGGCGGAGACGGAGAGGGGGGTGACGGGATCGGGGAATGGGAACGCCCTTCCGAACACTCCACTTCGGAGCATTCCAGAGTGCTATAGTCGTCCTTCATGGTTGACTCGGATTTGTAACTGTGCCTCCTTTCCAAGTACTCGCCGTCCGAGCCGGAGAGTTCAGGCTCGCCCGCGTTGGGCTCAGCGCTTACATCGTGGGCGAAGAATATTTCTTCTGACTCTTTTCGCTCCGGAGTTCCGTTTATACTCGGCGGCTCAGAACTGTCGCTGGCCTGACTGTCGTCTGTACGGAATTCAGAACTAATCGTCTAGTGTCAAAAGTAATTATGTTAATTGTACTGTACGTTATAGTAGCAAATTTTAAAATTTAACGAATCAAATTTGTATCAAATTAGTTTTACAAAGTTCTTATTTCAAATAAAATAAGTTTATTGTATTTTAGAAAAAAATATAATTAAATATCCTAATTACAAAAAAATAGATTATAAAACTTAAACAAAAATGACCATACACAAATAAAATTAAATTCTTTTTTGCAGCTAAGCTTGCAGGAAAGCTCGTTAGTTTATCAATTAATACTGTTTTCAAATCGTAAAAGTATTTAATGGTTAGGTTGTGAAAGGTCATTGCGCAGTTTAAAAACTGAACTTGAGTAATGAAACTGCGCAATCTTTTCCATGTAAAGTAGATATGTAAAGTCGATTTTTCCGTCTCATGCAATCATTTATGTCAAAAGCTTTAGTAATTAAATTAAAAGGAGAAATTGCAGTTGGAATGTGAGTTTCTCAAGTAAAAAAAAGGAACCTGCATATTAAACCTATTTGTAACTAATGTAAACAAAAATATCTACAATCATTTATAATCAAATACCCAATAAATTGACAATCCACATTAGTTTTTAAATTGGCAATTTATAGTTCATTATTGTATAAATGCTGCAAAATTTTTTTTATTAGATTTCAATCATCTATTATAAAGGTTCTTACCATTTTCTTAGTGAACAATCGTACAAACCAGCTACATTTTTAATATGAGTAGATTTTTACATTCAGTCTTGAAGAGTGACTACAAGTATAGGCCGATAGATTTTTTTGACACTAAACCTTGTTCCCGTGTCCGATGACACTGAGCTAACTACGATAGAGGGGGCAGGAGAGTTCTGGCGTTTCCTGTACTCCATGACAGACTTCTTCCGGAGCTCCACAGTCCGTTGGTGTCTGACGATGTCGTCAGCCAGTGAAGCAATGGCCTCACGGACCTCCACATGCTTCTGCTGGGCTTCCAGGTCTTTGCACAACTTGCAGTGCATGCACAATTCCACCAGGGAACGTTTCTACAATGGTGCCCTCATGAATCAGATGACTGACGCTTTTAGGGCTCTTAAGCCTTGGGCATACTTCAACAAAGTGTATAAAAAGAATAAAGACAAAAAAATAATTTTGGGTAATGTAAGAGCGTTTTTTGATTTTTAAAAAAAAGTTTTTAGCTCTTTTTTTCCAGGTCTTAATTAAAAAATACAGAAAAAAATCCAAAAAAAAAACGCTTTTAAATCACTTAGAATTGAACTTTTCTGTTTAATTTAAATACTTTGAACGAAGTATTCACCAGATTTTATTTAAAAAACTTCGTATTTGAACCGAATTTAAAAACTATTTGGCTGTTTGGCTAAAATCTGTTCGGCTGTTTCAACCTTGTTAAAATTTTTATCCAAAACCCTTCATTATTAACGAATTAAATTCATTTAGAATAACCATGAATTAGGTATTTTAATAATTCTAATTTTGTAGGTTTCTTAACAAAATATTTTTTGCTCATAACGGTAACATTTCCACAGTCTTAGTGTAGCTTAGCTTATTGTTTTAAATAATAAATTTACGTAAACGAAGCTTATTATTTTTTAATAATAAAATCATTTAAACATAATAACAACTGAATATAGAACGGAATATGTAATAGTTTATCATCTAATTAAAATTTTCGATTGTTTGTTATCTTGATTCGACTAACTCCACCAAAATGAAAGGTAGGATAACTCACTTAAAGTCGGTCAGTAATCCTATAATAAAACCGCGCACGGCTTGTCATAACATTTTTCTAATAACACGCCCGCGCCGAAATTTTTTTAGCCATATTGCGCCTGCATTTTGAAGCCTTGTTTTGCCGCTGCTCCTCCCACAACCGTTCTCAAGAAGCAAAACATATATGATGTGATTACAAATACTATATGACATTTTGGTAGACCTTGAAATTCAGACATAGTATATAAATAAAAACCGGCGAAAAAAATTAAGGCCTGGACAATTTTAAATCAGTTAGCCTAATTAGACGCACTATTTAGTTAACTTTAAATTTTTATTTCTTATTGGGGACCAATCAAATAAGAAATAGATTATATTAAAAATATAAATTGAGATGGATGATGATAGAGCGATAAACGCACCTTAAGCGCCTTTTTCTTCTGCTGGTTTTCGATGAGTTGGCTGAAGCGCTTTTGGGCATCCGCACTGTCCATTGTGTGATCCCAGCTTTTAGCCCGGGACTTGTATCGCTCGCCGCCATGAAAACTTTTGGTCCGTCTATGGCCTGTTCCGCTGGATGCTTATACGCAACAGGTCATGTATAAACTACCCGCCTTTTGGATTTAAATCTTTTGGGACTATTTTCGCTGCGAATTCGCAGAAGGGATTCCGCGCCAGCGCTGCTCAGTGTTAAACTCGAAGTTTCGCTTTCGGTTCACATTTTAACACTAAGCAACGGTGGCGCGAAATTACTTCGGCAGACTTACAGCGCTTATTGAACGAAAAAATCCCAAAGGGTTAACCTCTTAATCAAATTTTATTTTAGCATATACTCGCTGCTCAATATAGTGAAATGTTTACAATGTGATATATTGGTGTGATGTGGTTATTGGTCGATGGTCTGTGTAAAATTCCTTATTTGTTTCAAATTACGTAATGTGAACAAGATATATTAAATCAAAGAGCTTTTTTAACCGGTAAATAAATGTGTTTTTTTTTGTTTATCATATTTTAAGAAACTGTAAGTTTAAAGCCTAAAAAAACGTCGGGGGGGGAGGGTGCGGTGGTCCGCGGGCGCGGGCCCGCGTTAAAAGTTTTATAATTTTTAATTTTAATTTTAAAGTTAATCTTTCTTATTTATAATGAAGACTGACAAAGACAATGCTCTATTGTAGAAATCGGTATTTATAATTAATTTTTTTTTGTTTATCATATAAAATTACTTATTGCTAACTTTGGTGTGTGGTTGTAAATGATGCAACGTCACTTAAATGATTGAGGTCTTTTTTCATAAAAGTTTTTACTTGGGTATGCAAGTACACTTAGTTTATGTAGCAATTACAGAAATCACAGAACTCTACCTATGTTTCAAAAAGTAGTTTATTTATTTCATTTGAAAAAAAAACAAGCGAAATTATTATCTATGAAGGTAAGTGCATATTTATTTTACAAAAAATTATTCATAGCAAAAAATCTCAACATTTTTAAATGTTTATTTAAATTTTTAATCTCAAATTTTCTTATATAAAATCGTATTTGTGCACAGTATATCTAAGTTTTTTTTCTGGTAAATTATAAAAACTTAAACCAAAAATTGATTTTATATTAGTATATTTTAAATTTATACTAAGTTTTCAAGCTACAAAGCACCGAAACTTTACAGCTTTGCCTTACTTAATTTCTGCTTATTTAATTTAATCTCTGCCTCTGCACCTTTTTTAATTTATTTATAAATAATTTAAACATAATACAATAGATTTACCGTTTTGTACTAATTTAATAAATTTAATTTTTTTTAAAATAAATATGCACTTACCTTCATAGATAATAATTTCGCTTGTTTTTTTTTCAAATGAAATAAATAAAATAATACCTTACTTTTGAAACATAGGTAGAGTTCTGTGATTTCTGTAATTGCTACATAAACTAAGTGCTTACTTGCATACCCAAGTAAAAACTTTTATCAATAATATACACCGACCATTTAAGTGACGTTAAATGCATTTACAACGGCACCGCGGAGATTTAGCAATAAGTAATTTTATATGATAAACAAAAAAAAATTAATTATAAATACCGATTTCTACAATAGAGCATTGTCTTTGTCAGTCTTCATTATAAATAAGAAAGATTAACTTTAAAATTAAAATTAAAAATTATAAAACTTTTAGGCAGACGGCAAATAAATAATAATTAAACCTATATAGAATAATACACAATCTACTCTCGTTTACATAATACACAAAATAATAAAATTTTAAAAATTTTATTAAAAATCATTTTATTTGTATTTAAAACAAATAGTAAATAATCAATGTTTTAAGGGTAAATTTTTAGAACAACTACAGTTGCTATTAAAAGTTTTAAATTATTTGACTATTACTTGACTATTAAAGTGTTTACCAAATACACTATGGTCTGGATTTTTAGTTTATTAAACTTGAGAAACTCCAGTTCTTAGACACTTGCCTTCTTAATATGTCCCAACACCTCGCAAGGATAAAAATTAAACGAAATTTTCGGAGCCTTAAGTGCTTCGTTAGGTTCAAAAACCAAAACTTTGTTTTGACTTCTCAA
>JASAMX010017271.1:0-14391 GCA_030248175.1 Microlaimidae sp. YZB2_3
TGCGTGTAACTTTTGTGGCGGTACCGCACAAATTGTACTGAATCCTACCTGTTTCGCAACGTTTCCAATAAGTTCGAACAATAACTAACAATGTATCAGTGTACAATAGCAATGTAAGACTCACAGATTAGTTTTTTTGCTTAGGGTAACTGACTTAATTTCGGCCAGCTTTTTTTATTTTTTTTAATAAGTTTTTTCTGGCTTTTTCAATCAAGCCGAAATTTGGCCTAAAAATCAAACAATAGCTATATTTGTGATTCCAGTGCAAAATTCGAATATTTCTGTTACACTTAAAAATCAGTGAAGGTTTAAACTTTTTTTTAAAAGTGGCCGAAGTTAAGGCGCGTGCCATTTATTTCGGCCACCTACAAAAAACTGGCCATAACTATTGCTTAAACGAACAATAAAAATTTCTAAAGGTTGCAAATTTACCCGTAGGTATTGTTCTTGGTACACATAACTTAATTTTTCCTGTTTGCGAACTCTAATAGTTATTAGCAAGACTTTAAATAATTATGTCAAAACCTTAAAAAAACAAATTTAAATAATTTGTATTTTTTGTTCAATTTTTATTATTTTTATTTTTTCTTAAAAAACGTCAAAACAAAGTCAAACGAGCAAAAAAAATTCTTTATAAATACGGTAGTACAGTGATATTTAAAAACAGCAAAAAACGGCAGGTTCTTTTACCTAAATTTTCAGGTGGCCGAAATTAACGCAGACCTGTGCACGGTCTGAAAATGCCCCCCCCGTTTTATTGGAGGATTTGCCCCCCCCCCCCTTTTTATTGCCCCCCCCCCCCCGCCAAAAAATGAAAAAGTACCCTAAAAATATGACGCCATTTTTGACCTATGATGACGCCATCATCGCGAATTTTTTGCAGTTTTTAGCCTATTTCAATGTATTTTAAGCCATTTTAGACCTATTTTTACCTTATTTCCGCTTTTTTTGTCCCTTTTTTTCCCTTTTCCCTTCTTTTTTTCTCTTTTTTTCTCCTTTTTTTCTTTTTTTTTCTTTCCCCCCTGCTTGCTCCCCCCCGTTTTATTGCCCCCCCCGTTTCAAAAAAGTTGCCTCCCCGTGGCCCCCCCATTTTGGAATTGCCCCCCCCCCGTTTTAACTCCGGGGGGGGGCAGTGCACACGTCTGTTAACGGAATCTTAAAATGCGCAGTTATTTAAACGCATTGCAAAATGATTTTGAAGAAAATATCAAAACATCAAAATTAACAACTTTGAGCCTTAAATAGAAGATATTTTAAGGTTATATATTGCTTCGTTCTAAACTTGATGCAGTTTAAATTTAAACACAAAGCAAAAATTAGGAAAATAAAAAACTTTTGCAAAAACACTTTATTCAACATTAATCCAGTTACTTTTGTGCTAGTTCTTTTGTGTTTTAAAAATAAGTCAATTTTCTAACACCCTAAATTGGTGGCCGAAATTAAGGCGTGGCCGAAATTAAGTCAGTTACCCTAATTATTAATTATTATTAAAATTTAAAAATTACACTAATTTTTGTTTCAGATATGTGCGCCATATGGATTTTTCGCTTCATACCCTGGCCGTGAAAACTAAAATTTGCTATTTGATCGAAATGGTAATAGTTTAATTTAATTATTGTACAAAATTTAAATTTAAAATTTAGGTTTAAGGGTTTAGAGGTTTAGAATTTATAAAAGGGTTTAACTCTCCATGTATTTTATTGTGTAACAATTGACGTTTGAAAAATACAACGCCGTTTGAATGCGAATTACTATGTCGGCGTTACTATGGCAAAATGAGCCGCTGTCATTATAAAATGGAACTCACTGATTGAAAAACAAGTTAATGCCAAAACATTGCATCGTTTTAAAAAAATCTTTGCTTGAGATAACCAGATATGACTAAAAGAAGAGCTTTATATCAAAAGCCTTTAGTCATTTTTTTTCTAGTAAGGCAGCCAGGTTTTCTCTGTTGTAATATCCAAAATGTTGTTTGTGTTTTGTTTTTGTTTCTAATCATGTAGTGTAACTCAACTGAGTTGCACATTATATACTTACTATGTAAAACGGTCATTTTGTACTTTGCAAAAAATAAAAAAAATTAAATCTAAAAAATACAGGCGACTGTGCCTCATTCTGTGGATAATAGGGTCCTTTTTAAATTTAAAATGAGTCACAGGCACAATTATTTTATACTAACTGTGGTGTGGCTCATTTTGCCGTAATAACGACGATGTGAAGGCAGCGGCGGATGGGGCAGTAGAGCACGTCAAAGTCATTCGATAAAATACTACGTCGTTACTACGGCAAAATGAGCCACAGTTCGTATAAAATATGCGTGCCTGTGACTCATTTTAAATTTAAATCAAGACCCTAGTAACTACTGAAGGAGCCACAGTTACGTGTATTTTATAATGAAAGTGGCTCATTTTGCCGTAGTAACGACGACTAACGTTGATAGTTAAGTACTGACACTAATTTCAGGTCGTGTGTCGCTCATTTTTAATTCAAAAAAAACTAATAATAATGATAAAATCTTTTGGATTAGAAAACTAATGTTAAAAAACTAACTATATTTGTCCCATGGGCGTAGCTAGAATTTTGGAAAGGGGAAACCAGGAGGGTCCAAATCTTAAACGTTATAAAAGGGCGAAAAAAAGTTTTTTCGCGCTTCGCGCGGAGTGTTTATCAACTTATTGTTGTCAACGCTTTATTATTTTCCTATTAATTTCAGTACAGGTAAGTCCATAAAACAAAGAAAAATTTTTTACAAACCATTTGATACTTTAAAATTTTTGATTTTCAAAGCATTATTTATTTAACAACTAACAATGGCTACATTAATTATCTCTGAGCAACGCAAAGCGCGAGAAAATGTTTTTAAAATTACTTCTCCTAACTTTTAAATTTTTTATCTTACTAACAACCAGACCGCACCGCCCCCCCCCCCCCCCCGGGGAAACGGGGGGGGGCACCAAACGGGGGGGCACGGGGCAACGAAACGGGGGGGGCAAAAACGGGGGGGCAAGCAGGGGGGAAGAAAAAGAGAAAAGGAGAAAAAAAGAGAAAAAAGAAGGAAAGGGAAAAAAGGGACAAAAAGGAAGAGGTAAAGCAGGCCAAAGGCAAAAACAGAAATAGGCTAAAAACGCAAAAACGCGAGATGGCGTCATCAAGGCAAAACTGCGCATATTTTTAGGGTCTTTTTCATTTTTGGCGGGGGGGGGGGGCAGAAAAGGGGGCAATCCCCATAAACGGGCCGCCGGGAACAACCATAAGTGGGCAGCTTCCAGAATTTCTGGGGGGTATACCCGACCCCCGAAATTGGGGGGCCAGTGGCGTACCCAGGGGGGGGCGGGGGGGCGGCCGCTTTTCCCCCCTCCCCCCGGATTTTTTCGTAAGGGCCTTACGTTTTTTGAATTTTGGGAGAGAAAATTTTTTTCCTTAAATATTAATACAGAAACTTTCCTGATGCCTTCCAAAAGCATACTAATAATCAAAAAACCAAATTTTCCCTGCTTTGCGGGTAGTTTAAATTAACAATTTATCTCAGTTTTTCAATTTCAAATCGATTTTGCCGCTCAATAGTTAAGGCAAACATGTTAAATAAAACTACTATAAACACTATTAACCTTTTATTAACGTTTTAAACACATGTTTTAAATGCAGACCTGTGCACGGTCTGGAAATGCCCCCCCCCCGTTTTATTGGAGGATTTGCCCCCCCCCCGTTTTATTGCCCCTCCCCGCCAAAAAATGAAAAAGTACCCTAAAATTATGACGTCATTTTTAACCTATGATGACGCCATCATCGCGAATTTTTTGCAGTTTTTAGCCTATTTCAATGTATTTTAAGCCATTTTAGACCTATTTTTACCTTATTTTCGCTTTTTTTGTCCTTTTTTCCTTCTTTTTTTTCTCTTTTTTCCCCTTTTTTTACTTTTTTTTTTCCCCCCCTGCTTGCCCCCCCCCGTTTTATTGCCCCCCCGTTTCAAAAAAATCCCCCCTGCCCCCCCCCCCCCCGTTTGGGCCGTGCCCCCCCCCCCCGATAAACTACCGGGGAGGCGGCTTGCACAGGTCTGTAAATGGATAGGAATAAAATAAAAAACCTTAAATTTTGTTTTAATTATCATCTGGAATTAAAATTTCTAGTGTATTTTAGCGCCTTAAATTAAAAATTTTCTCCGCCGGGGGGCATTCTGCCCCCCGGACCCCCTGACAAGGGGCTCTGCCCCTTGACCTCGCTGAGGGGCTCTCTTCCCCCATACCCACCAGACCCCTGATGAAGTTTGCCAGTTTCTAGGGTTTCCATCAACACTGGGTAGATCCGTCCGGCACGCCTCTCGCCTTGCTCACCCCCTCTTCCCACTCCCGGAGGAGCTGGGCAACCGCTACGGGGTTTGCCCAAAGGTCCTCTGGTCCCAGTGTCGTATTTATGTGTGTGCATGTAAAAAGGTGTTGTGTTGTGTGTGTTTGTGTTTTGCATAGCGGGCAGTTTGGTGATGTGTGTTGTGTTGGATTGATTTTGTGTAGGTAGGAGTAGAGGAAAGGAGATTTCCCTGCCCTGAGTTGGGCGAGGGTTCTCCTGACCCCGCGAGGAAGATTTTCTTCCTCGTTGCTTATTGCTGGTGCTTTTGTTTGAAGTATTAGGTTTATTGGAGTGTTATTTATGTGGTTTGTGACTGTGTTTGTGTGGATTTGTTGTTTTAATGCTTGTAAGTTTTGTTGTGTATGTCTGTAGGAATGTTTGTTGTGTAGTTGTTGTTGTGAAATATTGTTTGCTTTTTGAGCCTGCTGGGTGCAGGTTGTTGTGTTAGATGGTTGAGTGGATTGTTTGTGTACATGGCCGCCAATTTTGCTTGTTTTGCGTGTAGTTGGATGTGTGTTGCTATTGGGAGGACTTTAGCCTCTGTGTGTATAATGTGTGTGTTTGTGTCTGTGGTGTGCCCTGTTGCGACTCCTCCTCCTCAGGGTTAGTATGTACCCCCCCCAGACCGTCCCCCCCCCGAAATGAAATCCTGAGCACGCCACTGGGGGGGGTGTCCCAAATAAATTTTTTGTGGTCTACTACAAATACCTTATTTTTAGCGTTTTTAGTGCTGGCCAAAATTTTAAAGGGGGGTCCAGGTCCAGGGTACCCCAAATTTCAGGGGGGTGTCGGCAGTAATCGGGATACGGGAGGTATAACCCCAACCACCCCCCACCCCTGCATACTTATGCTAACAACCTAAAAGACGGGTTCAGCGTGTCGTGGTGGTACCAAAATTGCAAAACAAAGTAAAATAAATTTAGAAGAAGAAGAGTAGATAGACAAAAATGATTATTAAAGAAAAGAAGAGAAATAATCAAGGGCTGAGCGGAGCGAAGCGCGAAAATGGTCTTTTTAGACCCCCTAATAACCCTTGCCGATGCAAAAAAGGGGTAGGGTGTGCGACCATACATGGGCACGGGGGAGGGGATGGGGGGTTAACCCCCCAAATTCTGAGAAGGGGGGTTTAACCCCCCCCCACTCAAAAGTGGGGGGGGAGGAAAAGGTTAACCCCCAATTTTGGAAAAATGAAGAAAAAACCGTCTTTAAAATGACTTTTAACTGCCTCTAAACTTTAGTTTTGAGGTCAAAATGATTGTTTTAAGCAATAAAAAGCTCAAAAATGCAATAAAAAGGGCTTTTTGACCTAAAATTAGCGTTTTTTACCTATTTTTCCTTCAAAATCGAAAAACGATATTTATAAAATGCGCTCCAGAAAAAAAACGATATGAGTATTTTGCGTTTCTTGGATTTTAACCCCCCCCCCTAATTTGGGGTTTAACCCCCCCCCCCACTCCGGACCAACTTGTCCATGTATGGGTGCGACCCATAATTTTTTACCTTTGCCGCCCCAAAAGGGGGCGGTCTAGACCATACATGGGCAAGTTGGTCCGGAGTGGGGGGGTTAAACCCCAAATTAGGGGGGTTAAAATCCGAGAAACGCAAAAAATCCATATCGTTTTTTTTCTGGAGTGCATTTTACCCATATCGTTTTTCGATTTTAAAGGAAAAAATAGGTAAAAAAACACTAATTTAAGGTCAAAAAGCCCTTTTATTGCATTTTTGAGCTTTTTATTGCTTAAAACATTCATTTTGACCTCAAAACTTAAGTTTGGAGGCAGTTAGAAGTCATTTTAAACACTTTTTTTCTTCATTTTTCCAAAATTGGGGAGGGTAACTTTTTCTCCCCCCCCCCCACTTCTAAGTGGCGGAGGGTTAAACCCCCCTTCTCAGAATTTGGGGGGTTAACCCCCCTCCCAACCGCCCCCCCCCCCCGTGCCCATGTATGGTCTAGACTCTCTGGACCACCCCTCTGGACACCAAAATTGAAATATTTTAAATTGTGTCACCAGTTTTGTTTTTGATTTGAATTTAACCGTGTTCAAACAAAGCAGTGCAAGCGAAGCCAACGTCAACCGGGTTGATTAATTAATTAATGATGCGATTAATTAATTGAAATAAGTCGTCGTTACTCTGACATAAAGAGTTAGAATCGTTATACAGACCTGTACACGGTCTGAAAATGCCCCCTCCGCTTTATTGGAAGATTTCCCCCCCATTTTATTGCCCCTCCTCGGAAAAATGAAAAAGTACCCAAAAATTATGACGCAATTTTTACCTATTATGACGCCATCATCGCAAAATGTTTGCAGTTTTTAGCCCATTTCAATGCATTTTAAGCCATTTTAGACCTATTTTTACCTTATTTTCGCTTTTTTTGTCCCTTTTTTCCCTTTTCCTTTCATGTTTTCTCTCTTTTTCCTTTCTCCCCTGCTTACCCCCTTTTTATTGCCCCCCCCCGTTTCAAAAAAGTTTCTCCCCCCGTGCCCCCCCCCCCGTTTTGGAATTGCCCCCTTTCAATAAAACCCCCGGGGGGAAGTGCACAGGTCTGGTTATATAAAATACTCGTAACTGTGACTTTTTTTATCCTTTAACATACAAATAATAAATGTTATGAGTCAGAGTTACGTTGATTTTGTTCTAATTGTGACTCTTTGTTTTTTAGTAAAAAAGAAAATATTCTAGGTCATGTTGCGCCGGGAACAACTGCTATTCCGAGCGGAAATTCGCTTCCGGAATCGATTGATGGATCACGTGATCGATTGGCTGTGGGAAAATCACCCGGTTGGCGGCCAGCCCCCGTCTTCCAGCGTGTCTCCGTTAATCGTCAATCAAATAAGGTAAGCTCTTTTAATTCATTTATTTATACCATTCTTTTCTTTTATACTATTTTTCTTTCGTAGTAATATTTTATTTTTCGTTATTCTATTTTTTTTTGGTATTTTAAACAAGGTACTCTCTTTGTTTGAGTGAGTTTTCAGCATTTAGCAAATTAAGTATTATTTTATTTTCGCTGTGAGGTTTTTTGGATGGTCGATTAGTTTTTTTTGTCCATCGTTTAGATGGGTTTTAAAAGTTTTACCCTTATCGCTTTTGTCTGTCTTCCTTTTATAAATGTGGAAATAATTGGTGTGATCGTGAATTGACAGACCTGGACCTAATCGGGGAGATTATAGTCGCCTAAAAATTTTCAAACGCTTTGGTGACTTAAAATTTGTATAGTTGAAACTAGTGATGGGCAATTCGGGTTCCGGATGTTCCGGGCAAAATTTAGAATTCCGGTTCCGGATTTTTGGAAAATCTTAATTCTGGTTCCTGTTCTGGATTTTTAGAATATCTCAATTCCGGTTCTTGTTCCGGATTTTTTGAAAATCTCAATTCCGGTTCCCAATGTTCCGGACAAGATTTGGAATTCCGGTTCCTGTTCCGGATTTTCGGAAAATCTCAGTTCCGGTTCCTGTTCCGGATTTTTGGAAAATCTCAATTCCGGTTCCGGGGGTTTCGCAGTTCAATAAGCAGTTCCGGAGTTTCCGGGCAAAATTCGAAATTCCAATTCCAGTTCCGGATTTTTGAAAAAAACTCAGTTCCGGTTCTTGTTCCGGATGTTCCGGGCAGTTCCGCCCATCATTAGTCAAACGTGTTTTATTAGTGTTGGTTATAGAGATTTGGATTTGGCTTGCATGAGCGCGGTAACGGCTTTGCTAGCTGGCCTTCCGCTTCAACCGGAAGAGACCGAAAGGGATGTTCTGGACGCTAAGTCTCAATTGTTTCAAAGGTGATTTTTATGAATTTTAAGTCTCAATTGTTTCAAAGGTGATTTTTATGAATTTTAAGTCTCAATTGTTTCAAAGGTGATTTTTATGAATTTTAAGTCTCAATTGTTTCAAAGGTGATTTTTATGAATTTTAAGTATCAATTGTTTCAAATGTGATTTTTATGAATTTTTTTGCATCAAAAATTAATTAAATTCACGGTTTTTCGGTAATATGATTTTTCTGTTATTATTTCGTTTTCTATATTTATTTATTTTTTGCTTCATGACGGTAGGGTAGTTGACTTAATTTCGGCCACTTTTTTCTGGCTCTTCTAATCGAGCCAGGATTTGGTCTAAAAATCAAACGACAGCTATTTTTGTTATTCCAGTGCAAAATTTAAAAATTTCTACCACACTTAAAAATCAGTGGAGGTTTAAACTTTTTTATATTGGCCGAGGTTAAAGCGCGTGCCATTAATTTCGGCCACCTTAAAAAACTGGCTATAATTATTTCCAAAACGAACAATAAATATTTTTTAAAGGATGTAAATTTATTCTTAGGTATTGTTCTTGGTTCAGCTAACTTAATTTTTTTCCCGTTTGCAAACTTTTATAGCTATTAGCAAGACTTTAAATGATTATGTCAAAACCTTAAAAAACTTTTAATAACACGTGTTTTTTTGTTGAATTTTTTTTGGTGTGAAAAAATATTTCAACATAAAATGGCTTTTGTTACAGCCAGCAACTTTAAACAAAGCCTGGTAAAAATTTTATTCCACTCTATTGAGTTTTTTTTATATTTTTAACTTAAAAATAATAAAAAAAAAACCGAATCCGCCTTAATTTCGACCACCTTTTAGGTTTAAAAAACAAAAAAAAAGCCTAAAACACAAAAAAACGATTACATAACACAAAATTATAAATTTTAAGGATAAACAAGACAAGTTAAAAAAGTTAAGGAGTGGTATAATTCCATACGAACCCTTGTCTATCTTTGATGTTTCATATCTGACTGCCTCCGCCAAAAAAATAACCTGAGTTTTTTACTGCCTTTTAATATACCGGTTTATTGATAGTTCTAACCTAGTCAATTGAAAGTTTAATTATTCCAGCCTGCACAGTTGTTTACTCGTTATTCTTATAAATTAATGCATATGCATCCCTCCGCCAAAGGAAACAACCTGACATTTTTACTGTGTTTTAGTTTTACAACTGTTTGAAGCAATAGTACTCTATATCGTGGTAAGTGATAAGTTGGATGAAGAAATCCATTGACATTGATATTTACTATTCACCATAAGACTGCATCTCTCCACCAGGAAAATAACCTGACTTTTTAATCTGTTGTTTCTATATTATTTTTGAGAAATTCCTTCCGGTCTATTCATAGTTTAATACAACCTAGTAAATTATGTGTTATGTAACCCCACCCGTACACATGATGGTGCAAATCGTAATAAACAGGTTCTCTCACGTAAATTTTAAGGTGGCCGAAATTAACGAAATCTTAAAATGCGCAGTTAGTTAAACGCATTGCAAAGTGATTTTGAAGAAATTATCAAAACATGAAAATTAACAATTTTGAGCCTTAAATAGAAGTTATTTTAAGGTTATATAGTGCGTGGTTCTAAATTTGATGCAGTTTAAACACAAAGCAAAAGTCTAGCAAATCACAAAAAAATTATTTTTTGTATGAAAATGTTGATAATGCAGAATAACACAAATAAAAAACTTTTGCAAAAACACTTTATTCAAGATTCATCCAGTTACTTTTGTGCTAGTTCTTTTGTCTTTTTAAAAATAAGCCAATTTTCTACACCTTAAATTGGTGGCCGAGATTATGGCCTGGCCGAAATTAAGTCAGATAACCTACGTCAGTTTTAAAATTTTGATTATTTAGGCGAAATATTAATAACGTCGTCACTACAACAGAACAGAATAAGTCAAATTGCGTATAAAAAATAGGTGGCTTGAATCGTTTTAGATTTAGATCAGAAACCTCGTTTAAAAAATAGAATAATTCACAGTCGCGGAATTTTTTTAACGACTCTGACTTATTTTGCTCTAGTAAACGACGATAATATCGTTATAGGTATTTCTCTCTGTTTATGACTCTGTTAAACGACTGTATTAACATGATGCCAGAGGATCAGCAGCATTACCGATCCCAGCTCCCGCCGACTGTCCGGCCACCTTCTTTACCCACAGGTAATTAATTTTATTTTGTTTAATTGAATTAATTACGTAGATTTAATAACTAATTTAAATACTGCGAGTACTATAGAGTTTGTAAGCGTAAAAAGAATTTGTGTGAGCACTGAGCAGGTGGTTTTCTGACCAGGGGCCTATTTCTTAAAAATTTTTGTTATTGTTAATTAATCAACGCATTTAATTTTTTTCTTATTTTATTAATTAAAAGTACAAGTACGTACGTACGTACGTAACTGTGAAATTTACGAAAATGTAATTTTTTTTAAATTCTAAACGCAATTTTATTAGTATACTTTTTAATAAAAAGTACAAACGTAAAAATATGTGTTTATTGATTTACAGCTATAAATTGATTACAAGCATTTTGTATGAAATAGGCTCCATGGTTTGTATTTGTTTGTTTGTTATCGCATTGTTTTGTTATTATAAACAAACAAAACCCCAGTGAAACATTAAAACATCGAGTTTGAAAAAAATCAAAATTAAACACAGGTGGACGAACAACTTTGCATCATAACGAAAACATAAATAAAAAAAATATAACTTTAATTTTGTTGTTTTTTTTTCAATAACAAAATGCTTAAAGAAAAAGATCTAGAAACAATTATTTTTAAACAAGTATTTTTGTTTAGAGCCAAAAAAAACATACAGACTATTTTAGAGACATGGCTCGATAATTATTTTTTAAATGCTGACTAATAGATAAACATATAGACAAAAAATAATTAAAACAAAATTTCAGATAATAATATCAGTTTAAAAAAAACTTAATAATCGTAAAAAAGAGTCAGAATTGCCATAAAATTTTTGTAACTGTAAATCTTTTTTATTTTTTAATACATAAATTATAATAAACATCATGAGTCTGGGTTACGTTGATTTTATGGTAATTGTGACTTTTTCTGTCATAGTAACGACGAAATGTTACAGGGAACAACAGCAATAGCGCGGATGCTTCCAGAGAGCAGTCCCAGGCCCAATACCACCAGTCCAACCAGTTCGTGAACGATGCCCACAGTGGAACTGAGAGCGAATGTGCCTCGCTGAGGGTAAGGTAAAATTCATAGGCGGAAAGCCTTCCGGAGTTTTGGGAGGGTTAGAACCTCCAAATTTGGGGATATAAACAAAAATTTCTTAAAGGGGTATGGTGTCTCTCAAATACCTTATTTGTTAGCATTTTTAGTAGTGATAAGATTTCTAAAGCACTATATTTTGTAGTTCGGATAGTTAGGTTAGCTTAAAAGTTAGGTAGCCTGTTACAATTAGCAAAAATATTCAAAATTTGTAATTTCGACACTTCATTAGAAGTTCAGAGTTTCAATTCTTGATTATTATCAATAACTATTCAGAGCAAAAATTCGAAATTCTTATTTGGTTTTTTTAATTGAAAAAGGCATTCCGAGGAAACTTCTAGTAAGACTTTACGGCAACAGCAGAACAGCGCAGCGCAATAGCCTTTGTTTTTACGGTGAAATGACCTCGAATCATAGTATTTGCCTAAAAACTAACATAGATTTAAAGTTATAAGTTAACAAGTTGACATGTTTACAAAAAAAAGGAACAATAAGTGGCTATATAATTTAAAATATTTTAATAGCAAAAATCGAACCCTTTCATGTTTTTTGTTTTAAAAAAAAAACGAAATTCGAGAAAATCTTTGTTAAGCAACCTCGTCCACAAACATAATACAGTAATGTTTGTTTATTTATTCCGTAAATAATTCACTATGATTTTTAGGGCGTTGTTACACCTGATCACAGTATTTCCCTGGACAGCGGTTGGGCTATGCAGTAATGTTTTTCTAATCCGTAAATAATGAACTATGATATTTTTAGGGCGATGTTACTCCTGATCACAGTATTTTCCTAGGCAGCGGTTGGGCTATATGCAGTAATATTTTTCTAATTTCATAAATAATGCACTATGAGGTTTGTAGGGTAACGTAACACCGGATCACAGTATTTCCCTAGGCAGCGGTTGGGCTATGCAGTATTTTTTTCTATTTCGTAAATAATGCACTTTGATTTTTTTAGGGCGATGTTACTCCTGATCACAGTATTTCCCTGGGCAGCGGTTGGGCCCAGCCGCACCACGCCGGTGTTCAGCTAGCGCCCGGAAAAGTCAGCAGCCGGAATTTGGAGCATTACGTGGAAAAACTGAGACAATTGACGGTGGAATCGATGTCCAGTCTTTTGGCCTCCAATATCGACTCGGGTCTCATTCATGCGATAGGTAAAAATAACTAGTGATGGGCAGTTCAGTTCCAGTTCAGGGTTCTGTAATAACCCAATTAATTAAAAATAATTGTTTTAGTTTTCATAGTTTTATTAATTCTAAAATTTCTTATCTAACAGTTTTATCTTAGAGCGTCTGGGGCGAAAAGGTTAGAGCTCACGAGGTGCATTCCTCGTCTGCCTATAGACTAGTTCGGAATAAGCGTCTTTTATTGTACGAGAGAGGGTACAAAAAGAAAATAATAAAATTTGAAAAAATCTTAGCTTTCTTAGTTTCTTAAGTTTAAACCTATACTTCATAAAAATTGCTACACGGTGATATGTTTCACTACGTTGAAGTGCTGTAATATATCAGTTTGTGCTAAATAAATTTTTGTTTTTTAATTAAACGTCACAATAGTTTAAAATCACCACTAAAATAGTAATATTCTGAAACAGTGATTTCGAATTAGTAAAAATAAAGATGAAGTTTGTGCTTTTAAACTAATTTTAAACCTACATAGTTTTTTTTTTAATGTTTTGCTTGTAAAACTATTCAAAACTTTAAAATTAATTTTAAATAGTCCATTCCAAACTTTTAAATTCAGGATTTTCTGTAATTGAAACATTAAAAAACTGGGTAACAAGCGCGCCAGCAGCGCCGTACCTACGAAGCGGCAAAAAACTAAAAATCCCCAAAAACTGCTTTTGCTTTTGCAATATTTAAAAAGTATTTAAGAAATTTTGAAGAGAAGGGGTCGAGATTTTAAACCAATAAATATTTGAAATATTTTAAACCGTAAAATGTACTAGTCGCTCGCTGTTTCTCAATTTTCCCTCTACATATGATTGGCGCTAGTAGTTATTGTACCCTCTTCCTAACACTAAAAAACCCTTATTCCGAACTAGTCTATAAAAAGAGATGTATTAAGTTGGTCGACCATTGAAACTAATTCTGCGTTTGGTGGTCGGTTTCTCTAACGATCATCTTGCTACTTCACCCACTTCTCGCCTCAAGCGCCAAGGACTTCCAAGCTTGCAATGAGCAAAGATCGAGAGTTCAACAGATCTTTTCTTATTAGATCTTTGTCAGAACTTAACCACCACCCGCTTCTTTCCAAGCTGTGCCAGCCCCTTAGTAATATTGCCCCGGTTGCTGTTAATATTACCCTAATAAACTTTAAAGCGGGAACGCGGTCAAACTTAGAACTAAATCACAGACAAGCAAACAGAACTTTTTACAGAACTTTGTAGCTACAGAACGAACGCTACAGTTCCGAATGTTCCGGGCAAAATTGGGAATTTCGGATCCGCTTCCTGTTCCGGAGTTTTGAAAAATCTCAATTCCGGTTCTGCTTCCTGTTCCGGATTTTTGGAAAATCTGAATTCCGGTTGTGGTTCCGGTTCCGAGGGTTTCGTATTTCCACCCCTCACTAAATAACTTTTTTTTCAAAATCAATGTGATTGGTTTCGCTTTATTTAGCGTCACCAATATGCTTAGGTGGCCAGCCGTTTTGTATGCGGAGGTATATTTTTGTAAAAATTTTTCGCCCCGAAATCTTTTTTAGTGTTTATCACCAAAAAGTCCATATTATGTTGTTAGTACTGGTACCCCCTAAATTTTACAGGTAAATACCCGGGTTACCCCTAAAATTTGGGGTTGGGGGTTTCGAGCATGGGTGGACAGCCTCCCAGATTTTGAGGGGGGGTTACCCGACCCCCAAAATTGGGGGGTGTCCCAAAATTTTTGTTGGGGGTATACCTCAAATACCCCCCTGGGCACGCCACTGTATACTATAATTAATAACATAGTACTTAATATATTCAAATGATTATAGCAATACGTAACTGAACGCGTACAGCAACATA
>JASAMX010017272.1:0-15446 GCA_030248175.1 Microlaimidae sp. YZB2_3
ATTGCTTGTTTTAATAAAAATAAATTGATGAATCTTTTACAGAAGACAAAATACACTAAGCTGATTTATTTAAATTGAAAAAAATATTAAAAAAAACTTTCTTTTAATATTTCTCAATCATTTTTTCTTTGAGTACTAACTTTCACTTAAATATCTTGATTGATTTATTATGGATACCAGTCCTTGAAAGTAATATCGTATTGCGATCACGACATTTAAACTCAAAAAAAGAATAAAATTTTAATTTAAATGTGATCTGAATTAAAAAAAAACAAAAGAAACATAAATCATACGAAAAAAATACAAACCAAACGTAAAAATACATTAAAAAAACCAGGTCACATATAAATCAATATATTAAAATTTTCGCTGCGATAATTTTTTTTAATCGGACACAAATAGCAATTATTCTCTGGAAAACCAAGTCAGAATTTACGCCATAAGCAACGGTAAGAGCTGTGCTTAAGTAATACAACTTCTGTTTCAAAATTTAAATAAACCGATAAAATATTGGTGAATTTAAAATTGTTTGATATGAAATGAAAAGAATCGTAAACGGTTACGCAATAGTCTTTCTTTAAATACAGATCGCCCTACCCTCGTGAACTACTGTTTCCGAGAGGAAAATCGAGAATTCCGGCGTAATCTTTAAATTTCAACCGCAAAATAACCCAGTACCATCGGCTACTAATATTATATTAAACAAGTTAATAGCGATAAAGTAGGAAGTACGAGTTACATTTTGAGGATTTGGTTTTGTTTTTTTTTTGGTGAAGTTAGCCGACGATTTAGGCCATTTATTCCCTCCCCGCGTTCTGATAACACAGAGGGTGGGTGGGTCAGTTTTTAAATCCTCCCACACTTAAATCTTTAATATTGTAAATTCAGCACCGACGCGAAACTCCAACGCCAAATCGATCGGTCGGTCGAACAGGCTGATCGCTCCGAAAAATTCGGCAAAATGAGCCGCAGTCGTTGTAAAATACACGTGAATGTGACTCATTTTCAAGTTGCTTGTGTGCCGTTTAAAATTTAAAACCAGTCACAGTCGCGTATATTTTATACGCATCACGGCTCTTTTTGCGGTATAGTAAGGACGAATTATTTATTGCGGGCCGGGTGTCGACAATAAAAACGACCTAATCGCCAGAAATGCGTCAATCGTCCGCCGAAAGATTTCGAACAGAAAATCCACTTCGAAGAGACAATGAGAGGAAACATTGGGGGAAATCGGGGAATCGAGAATTTGCGACGAAGATGGTTTATTAAAAATATAGTACGTAACAAAAAACATAAGGAAACGGCAAAACAATTAACAATTATACACCCATAATCGTTTTCAAAATTTTTACTTTTAAAACAATATGGGGGAAATAGTTTCTAAAAAGTTTATCAATATTTTTCCGGATAATTATATAGCGGAAGCGGATTGTCTTAACAGGTAAGCTTTAAGCGGATCAATTATATAAATTTGCTTGGTATTAAAAACTATTTTTGACAGAAAATACGGTAAATCATTTGGAGTACTGAAGCTTCAGAAACCGAGACGTGGTGGAGATGATTTACATTAAAATATGCATCGCCAGTTGATATTGTTATTGTAAGTAGTGTTTAGTTGTAATATTAGGTGATGATTGTTCGACATTGCGTAACCTCTTTAAATGCACGGTGCTGAAACAAACTTGTTGTTTCTTCGATTTTAATGGTTTTTTTGTGGAAGCCTTGCTCCAGCTTTAAAAGCCCGGTAAGGAGGAGGTGCCTAAATTGGGAAAAACGGTTTTTACCTGCCACCATCGGAAAATTTGCTGCCTCCTACTTGCCTCCTACATGCCTCCTACTCGCCTCTACTTTGCCTCCTACCTGCTATATGCTTCAACATAGGAGGCAGGATCACCTGCCGCCTATCTGCCTTCGGGGGAGTTTTAACTGTCTCCACCCTGCCTCCATGCTGCCTCCGAGGCAGTTTTACCTGCCTCCTATCTGCCTCCAATCTTCCGATCTTCTTTTGTGCTTTAAAAATAAGTCAATTTTCTAACACCCTAAATTGGTGGACGAAATTAAGGCCTGGCCGAAATTAAGTCCGATACCCTACATAATTTTTTTTCGTCCAAAACCAATTTAGGAAAAAAGACTCTTAACGGCATTTTTTCGGTGATTCTTTACATGAAAATTTGCTTAATGAGTACTAAAAATTAAGCAAGCTACAAATGATTCCCTCAAAAAAAGTGACAACGTTTGACTTTCTTTTGATGCCTTGATTTTTAGGATAAGTGCAGGATTTGTTGAGATATTATGTTTTTTGAACGAAAAGTCAGCGATTGTTTGGCAAAAAACACGAAATATCAGCTGGAAAATTGAAGTGGCAAAGTTACTGTAGTCGTAATTTTGCAAAAAATTAGCACCAAAAATGTCTTTCGTGCAGAAAACAGGCCACTATGCAATCTTTTTACTATTTCTTCGGTAAAAATGTTCTAATAAAGCATTCTCAACCATTTTTTTTAATAATTGATAGCTGATTACATTGATACGAAAAATTCGAACACCTTTTGTTTTCGTCAATATAATTTTAGGATGATTAGCAAATCTTATTATTTACATATGCTTTAAAAAAGCAGTTTAAAAACTATTTGGTAGAAAACCAGTTAGATTTTGACGGCAGATCTTTTCTAATTAATTTTTACTAACGTAATTTGACCTGCTCATTCACTTTTTGACATTCATTTTTCTTAAAAAATTTTTATTGTTCACAATCATTAAATGACACCAATAAAATACATGTCAAAAATACATTATATTATAATAAAATTCATTATCAAAAATATTCTTTTTTTTTTGATTTTTCATTTAGCGTATCTTGAATGAAAAACATTTTTTTAATTAAAATTTAAAAAATTAAAAAAATAATTTTTTTCACCTTAATTCATATTTAATTGTGTATTAAAAACAAAATTTAACTGCGGCTCGAACAGGTCAAAATTGTAAATGAAGTAAGCTACCCTACCGATTCCAAAACGCGCGCTTTACAGTTTGTCGTTACTACGGCAAAATGAGCCACAATATGTATAAACTATATGCGACTGTGACTTATTTTTTTATTTTAAACAGGATCCTATTAATTACATAATGAGTCACAGTCACGTGTATTTTATAATGACTGTAGCTCATTTTTCCGTAGTAACGACGATATACAGTAGTTTGCAACTACAATCAACTTGAATTGACTTCGTGTTTTCGGCCAAAAAATCACACAGGTTATTTTTTTTGTATAGCAAACGCAATATTTCAGCATGATAATGCATCAAACTTAACAGTTTATTTATCAAAAAGTAGTCAATTGTTTGTTTTGAAGTGCATTATTTGTAGCCTAGACTTTTATCCCATTGAACATTGTTTCATATACGGAATCATCAAAAAAAAAACCATTTTTGGGGAGTCATATAACTCTTGAACCACTGAAGATAGCATAACAAAAAATTTGTGAAAAAAACTCCATTTTTGGAAAGTCATATATCTTCTGAACCACTGAAGATAGCACCACAAAAAATTTTTGGACTATAGGGGTAAATTTGAGGTGTCCACAAAAATCATTAAAAATTGAAGACAAGGTTTGATTTTGTACCGCACTTTTAAGGCTGGTTCATACTTATGACAAAATGACAAAGTCCAAAGGACAATTTTAGAAAAGCCAAAACAGGCTTTGAACAAGCCAAAACGTCCTTTGGACTTTTTCCTTTGAACGTAGTATGAATGCTACTTGAAACTTGTCCTTTGGAAAAAGTACAAAAAACAAAATCCAAAGGGAAAAGTCCAAAGGACAAAATCCAAAGGGAAAAGTCCAAAGGACAAAAAAAGTATGAACACGCTGTCCTTTGGACTTTGTCCTTTGGACAAAATTTAAAGGACAAAGTCCAAAGGATGTTTTATTTCTGTGTTTGTTCAAAGGACGTTTTGTAATAAGTATAAACCAGCCTTTACCCTTCCCCTTCCTGACCTCCCTCAGGATTTAAAACAGTTTCACCCCAGGCCGACTTCTTATAAACCAGGTGGGTCGGACCTTTTCTCACCTTAAGCAAAATAAACCACCTTTTTAAATAAACACTGAATTATTCTGCAATGTATAATATTGTGTCTTTTTATATTTTGTTTCATAAAGCCCAACTCGAAAAGTTGACAGATTAATTAATTAGAGCGTGTATTTTCCTAATCGATATTTTTGATCTCCAAAGCTCCATTACATAAATTACGGTCACTGAATGTTTCGTAATCGTCTCAAATGGAGTAAAAAAATCAATTTAAATCTAATAAAACAACGTGTGGCTGATTTTGTTATTACAATGCATAGATTTATACTTAAACTTCAAAGAAAAAAATGGCGATTTTTTCGTGCAACCTAACCGATTTCTTTCCGCTCTTTTGTAACTTTGTCTATAACGTTTGTATATGCATAAGTGTAACAGTTTAACGATGTTTTGTAAGTGTATTGATCCAGTTTCGGGCGTTTGCGGAAATATAGTGACAAGGTCGAGAAAAAAGTCGCGATTATACCGCAACAAATTTTGAGGGTTTAATATGGTTTTAACAAAAGGTGGTGGTAACTCACGGCGAGTAATGATAAACCGCGTTTTTTTTGCTGTCAAAAAGTTCGCTGAGGTCGCGGTACCGCCTTAACACGTCCTAGAACCTCCCTTATGCGCTTTGGAGACGGAAGACCGTGAAATATAAAATTTACACACAACCCTTGTTCAATACGAAAAAAAGTTTAAAATATAAAAATCATAAACAAATTTTTGAATTTGCATTTGAAATTCTTTAGTAAATTTTGCGAAATAGAAAAAAAAAACAGAAAAAATTTTCACGCAAACTAATTCGTCATGTTGTTGTTGTTGTTTGCTTTGCTTATTTTTTTATAGTAACTTTATAAAACAATAAGCAAATCTATAAGCAAACCAAACGTGGGTGGTGCAGTTGGATACTTAATAAACAATACAATCTTGATTTGTTATGTTATAATGTTATGTTATTATTTGGCAAACACTAAATTCCACCGACTCCGACTCCGTCCAAAATCTACCGTAATCTACCGTAATTTTTAGTATTATGCGAATTTTATTCTAAGCCTAAGCCTAAGCTTAACCTGCACATCAATATATAATTTGCAGAAATTTGAGGCGGAGTCGGAGTCGGAGTCGGTGGAATTTAGTGTTTACCTATTATTTAGGGTTGATAGAGCCGATGAAACTTGGACCTGGAACCTGGAGCAAAAAATAGGTAATTCGAAATCGTAAGTGGAAAACTTGGAGCCGTAAGTTGGCAAATACTTCGCAATTAGCTCCCCATTTCTATTAACACTAAACAAGTCCACCAGCCGCGTCTGGATGCTATAGTTTATCCCTGTAAGGACGGCTTTTAAACTTGCCTCCAGAAGACTTAGGAGGTAGTAAAACTGCTTCGGAAGCAGCTAATAGGCAAGAGGTAGGAGGCAGGTAAAAATGCCTTGGAAGCAGGTAGTAGGCAAAGTGGAGACAAAGTGGAGGCAGAGTGGAGGCAGGGTGGAGGCAGGGCGGAGCCAGGTTGGAGGCAAGGTGGGGCAGGGTGGAAGCAAGGTGGTTCAGATAAAACTGCCTCCAAAGCAGCTAAAACTGCCTCGGAGGCAGATAAAAGGCAGGCTGGAGGCGAAAGTAAAAACCTGTTTATCCAATTATCCAAAACAGTTGATTTTACAGGAATTTGTAATAAAATGGATAAGGTAAATTGGGCTTACATAAAAGAAAATTCAGCAAATATAGACGAATTATACAACCAATTTGTGTCTATTTAAAAAGAGTTAATTAAAAAATTTGTACCAATTAAACGCTGCAAAGCAAAAAAGTTTATCTATCCACCCAATATTTTAGCTTTAAGCAGAAAAGACATGTTAGTTTTACGAAACGCTCGAAATAAAATGGAAATTCGGTTTTGGACTTTAGCGAATATAAGGGTACAGTGATCAGAAAATTTGAGATCTGACGACATAAGAATACCCAAATCGCGAACACATTTTTTGCTTTCCATCAAACTATTATTTAACAGATACCTATATTTTACATTTTTATTTTCTACATGAAGTACACAGCATTTATTTATAGCAATGTTTAACTACCATTTGCTGTCCAAATAGCAAAACTTATCTAAATATTTTTGAAAATTTATTTTATCGTTTTCATCCTCGATAATGCTATACATTTTTGCATCATCGGCAAACATTTCTACAAAAACTGTAGAGTCAAACAATCAGGCAGATCATTGATATAAATTAGAAAAAAAAGAGGCCAAAGAAGGTCCCTTGAGGGACTCCACTCGTCGCATTTATATAATTTGATGAAACATATTCAGTTAAGGCGTTAGGAGAATCATTAGGTAAAACAACTTTTTGCCTTCGATTTGATAAAAAACGAGATACCCAGCTTAAAAGCTCATAATCAACCCCATACGATTTAAGTTTTGTTAGCAATTTTGGATGACTCACTGAATCAAAAGCTTTAGAAAAATAAATATAAACTGAATCTACTGATTTTTTTATTTTCTACTGCTGTGACCCAATCTGACAAAGTGGATAAAAGCTGCAAGCCTACTGATTTACGTTTTAATGACCCAAACTGATCGGGGTGAATCAGTTTTGTATTTTTAAGGTACACCAAAAGTTCATCACAGACAATGTTCTCCATCACTTTTGAAATAATACATGTGAGAGATATAGGCCTATAATTTTGTCGCAAACTACTGGCACTCTTTTTAAAAATAAGCAGAATGAAAGCATCTTTCCAAAATAAAGGAACGGTGTCAGAAGCAATATTCTTTAAATATATTGCAAGAAGGTGATCTGGAGTACGCAATGCTTTACTTGGAGCTTTTTAATATTTTTTTTCAACTAATTTAATTGGAAAGTGACATAAGAAATTTCTTTCGTTTTCATTGACTCTTTTTGTAAACTTTTGAATAATTCCGTCATCGTTTGTGAAAACTCCGGCAAAATATTCGTTTAAAAGACTACATTTTCCTCATTATAAATAGCCAAAGAATCGTCATCCTTTTTAATTGGCCCTATTTCATCGTTTTTGACCAGAGTTTTTTTGTTTACAAAATTAAAAAAGCTTTTAAATTTCTACTATTGATAGCTTTGTGCTCTAAATCGTAATAAAATTTTTTTTATCGCTTCGGCCTATTTTTTATCAACAATCAACTCACTCATTTTTAAAATTTCAGTTTAATTTAAATTTGCGGTATATTCTGCTTCTTTTACGCTTTAAAGCTAAAATATTGGGTGGATAGATAAACTTTTTTGCTTTGCAGCGTTTAATTGGTACAAATTTTTTAATTAACTCTTTTTAAATAGACACAAATTGGTTGTATAATTCGTCTATATTTGCTGAATTTTCTTTTTATGTAAGCCCAATTTACCTTATCCATTTTATTACAAATTCCTGTAAAATTAACTGTTTCGGATAATTGGATAAACAGGTTTTTACTTTCGCCTCCAGCCTGCCTTTTATCTGCCTCCGAGGCAGTTTCTAGCTGCCCTTGGAAGGCAGTTTTATCTGAACCACCTTGCTTCCACCCTGCCCCACCTCTGCCTCCAACCTGGGCTCCGCCCTGCCTCCACCCTGCCTCCACTCTGCCTCCACTTTGTCTCCACCCTGCCTACTACCTGCTTCCAAGACATTTTTACCTGCCCCTCCTACCTCCTCTTGCCTATTAGCTGCTTCCGAAGCAGTTTTACTACCTCCTAAGTCTTCTGGAGGGGCAAGTTTAAAAGCCCGTCCTTACAGGGATAAACTATGAGCATCCAGGACGCAGGCTAAGGTGGACTTGTTTAGTGTTAATAGAAATGGGGAGCTAGACTGCGAAGTAGTTTGCCAACTACGGCTCCGAGTTTTCACTCTACGATTTCGAATTACCTATTTTTTGCTCCAGGTTCAGGGGTTTAGACTCATCGGCTCTATCAACCCTAAATAATAGTAAAAAACACTGAATTGCCACCACTCCGACTCCCACTCCGCCTCAAATTTCTGGAAATTATATATTGATGTGCAGGTTAAGCTACGGCTTAGGCTTAGATTAAAATTCGCAGAATGCTGAAAATTTACGGTAGATTACGGTAGATTTTGGACGGAGTCGGAGACCGGTGGAATTGATAGTTTTTGCCAAAATAATAAACATAACACTTAGAACATAACAAAAATCAAGATTGTATTGTTTATTAAGTACTGCAAGACCACACCCACATTTTCGGTTTTGCTATAAATTTGTTTTTATAACCTAAAAAATAAGCGAAGCAAACAACAACATGACGAATTAGTTTTAGTGATATTTTTTCTGTTTTTTTTTCCTATTTCGCAAACCTGAAAAATTTAAAATGCAAATTCGAAAATTTGTTTATGATTTTTATATTTTTAAATTTTTTTGTATTGAACAAGGGGTTGTGTGTAAATTTTATATTTCACGAGTTCTTCCAAAGTTAAGGGAGGTTCTCCAACATGTAGGCACGGTACCGCGACCTCAGCGAACTTTTAAACCACAAAAAAACGCGGTTTATCATTCTCGCCGTGAGTTCCACCGCCTTTTGTTAAAACCATAGTAAACCCTTAAAATTTGTTGCGGTATAATCGCAACTTTTCTTGACCTTGTCATATATTTCGCAAACGCCCAAAACTGATAAATACACTTACAAAACACCGTTAAACTGTTACACTTATGCATATACAAACATTATCAACAAAACTACAAAAGCGGAAAGAAATCGGTTTAGGTGGACCAAAATCGCCAATTTTTTCTTTGAAGTTTAATTATAAATCTACGCATTCTTAATTAACAAAACAGCACCTAGTTTTTTTTCTTCAATTTTAAAATTGATTTTTTTACTCAATTTTGAGACAATTACAAAAAATTCAGTGACCGTAATTTATGTAATGAACTTTTGAAGATAAAAAATATACGATTAGGAAATATACCGCTCTAATTGATTAATATCTGATTGTTCAGTTAGGCTTTATAGAACAGAATAAAAAGAACCAATTGTTGTCATTGCCAATGATAATCTTGTTAAAAGAGTCGTTTATTTTGCTTAAGGTGAGAGGTCCAGCACTGGTTTCTGGGAGTCGGCCTGGGGTAAACTATTTTAAATCCTGAAGGAGGTCAGGAAGAGGAAGGGTAAAGGCTGGTTCATACTTATTACAAAACGTCTTTTGTACAAGCACAGCATCAAAACGTCCTTTGGACTTTGTCCTTTGGATTTTGTCCAAAGGACAAAGTCCAAAAGACAGCGTGTTCATACTTTTTGTCCTTTGGACTTTTCCCTTTGGATTTTGTCTTTTGGACTTTTCCCTTTGGATTTTGTTTTTTGGACTTTGCCCAAAGTACATTTTTCATTTAGCATTCATACTACGTTCAAAGGAAAAAGTCCAAAGGACGTTTTGGCTTGTCCAAATTATATGTTTTGGCTTTTCTAAAATTGTCCTTTGGACTTTATCGTTTTGTCATAAGTATTAACCAGCCTTAAAAGTGCGGTACAAAATCAAACCTTGTCTTCATTTTTTAATGATTTTTGTGAACACCTCAACTTTACCCTCTATAGTCCACAAATTTTTTTGTCATGCTATCTTCAGTGGTTCAGAAGATATATGACTTTCCGAAAATGGGGTTTTTTCGATGATTCCGTATATGGAACAATGTTCAATGGGATAAAAATCTAGGCTACAAATAATGCACTTCAAAACAAACAATTGACTACTTTTTGATAAATGAACTGTTAAGTTTGATGCATTATCATGTTGAAATATTGCGTTTGCTCTACAAAAAAACAACCTGTGTGATTTTTTGGCCGAAAACATGAAGTCAATTCAAGTTGATTGTAATTGCAAACTATATCTTCATTACTACAAAAAATGAGCTATACAGTCATTATAAAATAAACATGTCTGTGACTCATTTTGTAATTATTAGGTTCCTGTTTAAAATAAAAAAATGAGTCACAGTCGTATAGTTTATACATATTGTCGCTCATTTTGCCGTAGTAACGACGACATGTGAAGCTCGGGTTTTGGAATCGGTAGGGTCGCTTACTTTATTTACAATTTTGACCTGTTCGAGCCGCAGTTATATTTTGTTTTTAATACACAATTAAATATGATTTAAGGTAGAAAATTTTTTTTTTTAATTTTTAACTTTTTAATTAAAAAAAATGTTTTTTATTCTAGATACGGTAAATTAAAAATCAAAAAAAAAGAATATTTTTGGTAATGAATTTTATCATAATATAATGTATTTTTGACATGTATTTCATTGGTGTCATTTAATGATTGTGGACGATAACAATGTTTTAAGAAAAATGAATGTCAAAAATTGAATGAGCAGGTCAAATTACGTTAGTAAAAATTAATTAGAAAAGATCTGCCGTCAAAATCTAACTGTGGTGTTCTACCAAATAGTTTTTAACCTGCTTTTTTAAAGCATATATAAATGATAAGAATTGCTTATCATCCTAAAATTATATTGATAAAAACAAAAGGTGTTCGAATTTTATGTATCAATGTAATAAGCTCTATCAATTATAAAAAAAAACGGTTGAGAAGGCCTTATTAGAACATTTTTACCGAAAAAATAGTAAAAAGAATGCATAATGGTCTGTTTTCTGCACGATAACAATCAAGGTATCAAAAGAAAGTAAAATGTTGTCACTTTCTTTGAGAGCATCATTTGTAGCTTGCTTAATTTTTATTACTCATTAAGCAAACTTTCATGTACAGAATCACCGAAAAACGCCGTTAGGATTCTTTTTTCCTAAATTGGTTTTGGACGAAAAAAAATTATGTAGGGTATCTGACTTAATTTCGGCCAGGCCTTAATTTTGGCCACCAATTTAGGGTGTTAGAAAATTGGCTTATTTTTAAAGCACAAAATAACTAGCACAAAAGTAACTGGATGAATGTTGAATAAAGTGTTTTTGCAAAAAATTTATATTTGTGTTATTCTGCATTTTCAACATTTTCATACAAAAAGCGAATTTTTTATGATTTTCTGGATTTTTGTTTTGTGTTTAAGCTGCATCAAATTTAAAACGAAGCACTATATAATCTTAAAATATTTTCTATTTAAGGCTCAAAGTTGTTAACTTTCATGTTTTTATATTTTCTTCAAAATCACTTTGCAATGCGTGTAACTTACTGCGCATTTAAAGATTCCGTTAATTTCGGCCACATGAAAATTAAAGTGAAAGAACCTGCCGTTTTTTGCCATTTTCAAATATCATTATACTACGGTATTTTTGTTTGCTCGTTTGTCCTTTTTTTGACGTTTTTTTAACCAAAAAAATTCAACAAAAAATACATGTTATTAAAACTTGTTTTTTAAGGTTTTGACATAATTACTTAAAGTCTTGCTAATAAATATTAAAGTTTGCAAACTGGAAAAAAAAGTTATATGTACTAAGAACAATACCTAAGGATAAATTTGCAACTTTTAGAAAAATTTTATTGTTCGTTTTGGCAATAGTTATAGCCGGTTTTTTCTAGGTGGCCAAAGTTAATGGCTCGCGCCTTAATTTCGGCCACTATAAAAAGGACTTTGAACCTCCAGTGATCTTAAAGTCTAACAGAAATTTTAAAATTTTGTATTGGAATAACAAAAATAGCTATAGTTTAATTTTTGGACCAAATCTTGGGTCGATTGGAAAAACCAGAAAAAAACTTATTAAAAAAAAGAAAAAAGGGGGGAAAGGGAGGGGGGGGGGGGGGGAGGGGGAATAGGAGGCAAAAAAGGTGGCAGCAAAAATTCCGATGGAGGCAGGTAAAAAGCGTTTTTCCGAAATTCAGGCACCTCGTCCTTACCGGGCTTTTGAAGCTGGAGCAAGACTTCCACAAAAAAACCATTAAAATCGAAGAAACAACAAGTTTGTTTCAGCACCGTGCATTTAAACAGGTTACGCAATGTCGAACAATCATCACCTAATATTACCAAAAATATATAAATATTTTTGATATTACAACTAAACACTACTTACAATAACAACATCAATTGGAGATGCATATTTTAATGTAAATCATCTCCACCACGTCTCGGTTTCTGAAGCTTCAGTACTCCAAATGATTTACCGTATTTTCTGTCAAAAATAGTTTTTAATACCAAGCAAATTTATATAATTGATCCGCTTGAAGCTTAACTGTTAAGACAATCCGCTTCCGCTATATAATTATCCGGAAAAATATTGATAAACTATTTAGAAACTATTTCCCCCATATTGTTTTAAAAGTAAAAATTTTGAAAACGATCATGGGTGTATAATTGTTAATCGTTTTGCCGTTTCCTTATGTTTTTTGTTACGTACTATATTTTTAATAAACCATCTTCGTCGAAAATCCTCGATTCCCCGATTTCCCCCAATGTTTCCTCTCATTGTCTCTTCGAAGTGGATTTTCTGTTCGAAATTTTTCGGCGGACGATTGACGCATTTCTGGCGATTAGGTCGTTTTTATTGTCGACACCCGGCCCGCAATAAATAATTCGTCCTTACTATACCGCAAAAAGAGCCGTGATTCGTATAAAATATACGCGACTGTGACTGGTTTTAAATTTGAAACGGCACACGAGCAACTTGAAAATGAGTCACATTCACGTGTATTTTACAACGACTGCGGCTCATTTTGCCGAATTTTTCGAAGCGATCAGCCTGTTCGACCGCCCGATCGATTTGGCGTTGGAGTTTCGCGTCGGTGCCGAATTTACAATATTAAAGATTTAAGTGTGGGAGGATTTAAAAACTGACCCACCCACCCTCTGTGTTATCAGAACGCGGGGGGGGGAATAAATGGCCTAATTCGTCGGCTAACTTCACCAAAAAAAAAAAACCAAATCCTCAAAATGTAACTCCTACTTCCTACTTTATCGCTAATAACTTGTTTAATATAATATTAGTAGCCGATGGTACTGGGTTATTTTGCGGTTGAAATTAAAAGATTACGCCGGAATTCTCGATTTTCCTCTCGGAAACAGTAGTTCACGAGGGTAGGGCGATCTGTATTTAAAGAAAGACTATTGCGTAACCGTTTACGATTCTTTTCATTTCATATCAAACAATTTTAAATTCACCAATATTTTATCGGTTTATTTAAATTTTGAAACAAAAGTTGTATTACTTAAGCACAGCTCTTACTGTTGCTTATTGCTTATTGCTTACTGCTTACTTACTCATGCGTAAATTCTGACTTGGTTTTCCAGAGAATAATTGTAATTTGAGTCCGATTAAAAAAATTATCGCAGCGAAAATTTTAATATATTGATTTATATGTGACCTGGTTTTTTTAATGTATTTTTACGTTTGGTTTGTATTTTTTTCGTATGATTTATGTTTCTTTTGTTTTTTTTTAAATTCAGATCACATTTAAATTAAAATTTTATTCTTTTTTGAGTTTAAATGTCGTGATCGCAATGCGATATTACTTTCAAGGACTGGTATCCATAATAAATCAATCAAGATATTTAAGTGAACGTTAGTACTCAAAGAAGAAATAGATGAGAACTATTAAAAGAAAGTTTAAAATTTAAAGAAATAACTTATAAATTATATATATTTTTTCAATTTAAATAAATAAGCTTAATGGATTTTGTCTTTTGGGGCCTATTTCATAAAAACAACAAAAACCAACAAAAAACAAAAAAAACAAACAAAAAAGAAGAGCAACCAAAACCCACACCGCGCATAAAAAAAAACAAAAAGAAAAAAGCGTATAATTACAAACAAAAATCTTTAGGAAATAGGCCCCTGTAAAAGATTCATCAATTTATTTTTATTAAAACTTAATCAAGGTACAAGGTAAATCTTTTTATAAATTGGAAGCACTAAAGTAGTAATGAACGCGTTGCGAAACCTATAGGTAAATAAAATCTGCTGATCTCGATAATTGCAGTAATTAATCGAGTATTTAACAACAAAACCATTCAATTTTTTTAACAAAAGCGGTGTAATAATAAAGATTAAAACCTTTATTTTTTAAATTATTTATCAAATTACTCAATTTAAAACCCTAATGCAAATTTTTAAAGGGCTAAAGTTGGTTAATTTTGGTATATTTTATAAAAAGGTGGAAATAAAAAAATTTTGTGTTATTTGTTTTAATAAAAAACGTCATAACCTCACAAATTTAATTCGCCCCCTCATGTCTGCAAACTAATTTTTGACGTTAGTCAAATATAATCTAACCATAAGTATATTTTTTTAAAATAAAAAAAAAAAATTTATTATGGCTGATTTATATATGGTTGACCTCGTAAATCAGTATTGGGGATATTAAGAGAACCAAATAAAATTCTGTGGTTATGACGTGTTTTTTTTCTCAAAACGATTCGGAACGTACAATTATTTAAAATAACGCCTTTCACAAATTATACAAAAATTAGTCAAATTTAGCCTTTAAAAAGTTGGGATTGAATTGAATTGAATTGATTTTATTTGTACTATTGCACACTTTTTATTCAATTATGGATAAAATACAACTATATCACTACATATAAAATATGGTTAATGAACTATTGATTAACTATTGGTTATGGATTATTGTTAAGTAATTTTATAAATAATTGTTTGTAAATAAATAAATAATTATGGAAACTTTACCCTGCTCCCAATAGCCCACAAAATTTTTTTGTCAAAATATCTTCAGTGGTTCAGGAGATATGACAATGTAAAAATGACGTTTTCGGATAACTTTTTATACTCGAAAGATTGCTTAATAAGTATAAAAATCTAGGTTAAAAAATGCACTTAAAGAAAGCGGCAATTTTTTATTTTCTTTTGGTACCTTGATTATTAAAATTGGTGCAGTATTTATTGAGAATGAATTATTGTGTAATCCGTACAAAAAAACCTGCGATGTTTTATTGCCAAAAACACGAAGTGTATGAAAATATGTTGGGCAAACATAATCCTGATTTCGCGAAACATTTAACAACGAAAAACTATCTTGCGGCCAGAAAACAGCACACTATCATGTTTATTATTTTCTCATTAAAGTAATCTAATAAAGCATTCTCAACAACTTTTTAAACAGATAATTTCTCTCAAAGAGTAAAGACAAAAAAGAAATCACTTTAAAACAAAAAAGTTCGAACAACTTTTGTTTTATCAATATAAATTCAGAAATAGCAAACAAAATTTATTATTTTTATGTGCTTTAGAAAGAACAATTTTAACACTATTTAAATCAAATTTTAAAATGTTTTAATTTGAATTTTAATTTCAGTTTTTGATAAAAAAACTGTGAAAGGTTAAGTTAAGTCACTGCGCGGTTAACCGTTGTTGATGGCGTCATCAAAATCAACAAAACCTTTAATAGTTTTTTAGCCAATTAAAAATCTAAACATTTTACATAACTAAAATATTACCCATATTTTTCTGATATTAAAAACCTAAAAACTTT
>JASAMX010017273.1:0-15000 GCA_030248175.1 Microlaimidae sp. YZB2_3
ATAAAAATGAAAGGGATCGCCACAGATATGGTAGCTGCTCGCCTCGAACTGTCTTTTGAAAAAGTTTGGGCCACCCTATTGGCCGCTTTAAACGACAAGTAGGACGTTCTAAATCTACTCAACCCCCAATCCGACGCTCCCTAGTTGACTGCGGCGTGAGGATAGATGGCGCTTGTCGCAAATGCATCCACTTCTTTTTCATTAAAAGAAAACTGTTGTCAAGCCGGCATTGAACTTGGGTGGAGCAAATGGTTCCACCTGTTTCTGCCCTCAATCTATTTCCAGCGAGCCCTGGGGCTTTCATCACTGCCCTTAGAAGGGGGAGGGGGTGGGGAGGGCTCCGACCCCCCTCTCAACCCCCTCCCTTGCGCGTCCGTGTCGCAAATGTACATATGTGCTTTTACTAGTTTTTAGCCGTCATGAATAATTTGGAATTTGTCCCTTACATGGAAATGCCGAAGGTCGTAATGCAACCTCTGGGAGAGGGTCTCTTTGTCTACATCAAGTGGTATCAGGGCGCCATCGCTGCCAACAACCACCGCTACATGGACGGAGGTCAATATGGGAATGGAAAAATTCCATTAAAAGTAAGCCCACTGTTTTTTTATACACTCAAATTTTTAAATTTTACAACTTTTATATATAAGGCTGTTTTGTTAGGAGAGAATCGAGCTGACGCGGGAAGAATTTGTGGACCTTTGCTCTCAAGCACTGAGTATAATACCTTACTATCAACGCTACTGTGCAGAGCCTTTCCCGCAAGGAGTCTTCCAAACAATGCGACCTCTGAACGCGGATAACAACGTCCGATCCCCGGCGTCTACTTATTCGTCAGCGGGCGGGTGACTTCCCTGATCATTGGCCTGGATTGAATGGACCTTCAGGAAAACGGGTTAGTGTTGTGTTTTTTTTTGCAATGTTGTATTAAGGATTTATTAGTGAAAAAAAAAAAAACTGCTCATATATATATATATATATATATGTATATATATGGATAGAAAAATGATATATCCTTTTTTGGCAAAATATCACTGTGCTTCAGAGCAATAACTCTCCACCAAGAACAATGGAACCGGTTGAGAACGCCGTTCCGGTGTTATTGGAGGGCCTGTCTTGCTTGAAAGGAATGACGTTTGTGGATCGGAAACATGGCTCTCCGTCCACAAAGCTGCAAGAAGCTGTGACCGCCTGAGTCTTCTCTCTGATCCAGAAGCATCACTACCACGAGCTCCTGACGGCCCGTGGGGAGCGCCGTGGTCAACATCGTTTGCAAGTTAATTCTGGGAGGAATGGTAACCCCCGCGGATCGCGTATTTTTTGTCCTGGCATCCAGTTACGCCGCGACCTTGGAGGCTGCCAACGCAAAGTTCGCGGATATCAACCACAAAATCAGTCTGGTTTTAAGCTGTCTGGATGGCTGGGCCGCCGTCGCTGATCTCTATCTTCTCCAAGAGGGAGCTACATCCCCAGGCTGCGGTTTCCTTCTGGAGGATAGCCAGGCTTGGATGGAGCAGCCACCGCCTCCGCCGCCGCCCGCCACCAAGGCGGCCAAAAAAAAGGTCCCACCAATCCTCAGTAGTAATTTGCAGCGACCGCAAAATTATTAAGCCCAAACAGCGGCATCCAGTGAGCGTGGATGCCGCTGTTTGGGCTTAATAATTTTGCGTAAAATTTTTTGAAATTTTTTTTTGTAACAAAATCTCCAAATTTTAAATATCGCTTCTATGCGGCTTTCGGAGACAATACGTAGCTGAACGAAGTACGAGACAAACATAACGAACCAAAACAAAAAGCAGAAAAAAAAATTTAAAGTCAGGAATTAATTAAAGTATATTGGGTTTATAAAGAATTAAACTAAATTGTTTAGAATTTAAAAAAAAATTGTTTTTAACTTACTCACTTTGTTTATTTATGGCTTAAATTAGTGCTTTTTATAAAGCCTTTGAGCCATATTTCTAGAAAGAAATTAACCATGTTTTTGTTATTTTTGGCGACCCTAATCGGTTCGCAAGTTTGTGATGTTTACGATGTTTTTTTTATTATTTTTTTTTCTAGAAATAAACTTTAAACTTTGAACTTTATTAAAAAAATACTTCCAATACAGAGGAACTGTTACCCTTTTTCATGTGTGTAAAAAATAATGGAAATATTTTTGTATTTATGGTTTAATATACGATTTTCGGTAAAAAATGGTTGTTAATTTCTTCAAAATTGCGGCGAAACGTAAATTTAATTTGATTTGGTAAAATTTAAAGTTCCAAATAGTATGTTTTTATTGAAATAAACTGCCATAATAGCTCTCGTGCTGTTAATCTGTTCTATGTGCATATTTTAGATTTAATAAAGGCCGTGGGCTTATAAACCTTTTCCAGAACAGTTGAGGAGATGGTTGTGTGGTGCAGTCGGTATAGAACCGTTCCAGTCTGCTACTGGTAAATTTTTTGAGGTCAAGGGATTGATTTCCACTGGAAACTTATTTCCATCCCACATTTTATATTTAATGTTAATATTTATCTTAGATTTATTATAATTTTTTGAATGAATCAAAACAAAAAAATTATTTGTAAATATTTAAACCGCATTTGTTTCCTACTTTGTGCCGCTCATTCGAATTTCTGTCGTTGGGATATTTTAAAATATTATAATGCTCAATGATTATAATAAATAATAAAATGCAATTTATGTAAACAAAACAATAATTTTTGTACTGTATTTCAACTGGTTTTTTTTATTAAACTGTGAAGTGAATACTGTCCGCAGAGACCTTAAGGTCTCTCCGGATAGTTTTCTTAAGTATGGAAAATCGTGATTTTTGGCATACGAGATCTCGTAAAATACAGTAATTTTTCACTTAAAAATTTATATGAGTGTTAAAAAGGCAGAAATATCACGATCATAAAGTGAACATTCATTATATTATTGTAAATAATTGAAATAATTGATATTAAAAATCAAATTGCAATGAAATTTTTTTAAAACCCTTAAAAATATTTACTGCACACTATTTATTAAAAAAAAATACTTTCAATAGAGAGACACCGTTACCCTTTTTCACGTACGTAAAAATTAAATTGAATACTGTTGTATTTATGGTTTAATATACAATTTTCCGTAATAAATGGGGGTTAATTTTTTCAAGATTTCGGTGAAACTTCGATTTAATTTAATTAGGTAAAATTTAAAGCTCCAGATAGTATATTTCGATTGAAATTCATAATTTTTCGAAGGCCATAATATCTTTTGTATTTTTTAACGCATAAATAGTTTTGTCGTGCGTTTTATCGATTTTCAGAGCGCTTGTTTATACATCGCTTTTAGAGTTCATCATCCCATGGTAGCAGTGGCATAGTCGTTTAGCGCGTCGTCAAATTTTGAAAGGTCCCGGGGTCGATTACCACATAAAACATATTTGGCCGCAATTTTTTTTTGATTTTAATAATGTTTTTTTTTTATTTTTTTTATAATTTTAAAAATTTATTTCACATAAATTCAAAAAATATCATTACTGTGAACAGGATTTGTTGCCTGCTTTTAGCCAATTAGTCAAATTTTCGTCATTTAAATATCTTAAAATATTATAATACTCTATAAGTATATTAATTAAAAAATAAATTGTGTGTAAATAAAAATGGGTAATTTTTGCTCTTTATTGCAATTGGTTTACTACTGAACGCCCTGCAATAAAAACTGTCCGAAGAGACCTTAAGACCTTTTTTTATTTTTTAAAACTGTCAATAATTCCTCTTTAGGCCAATCTATGAAAACAAACAGGAAAAAACATAAAAAACACCTTTAAATAACCTAAATCCTTTTTTTTTTGGTTTTGCGTTTGGGACATTTGGAAAGAAGTATTAGCCAAGGTACGAGTTAGGGCTAAACCAGACTAAGGTAAACCTGGCTAAAATTTCCCACATCTTTTTTACTATATAATAAAACAATACTTTTAAAAAATAAACAACTAAAAAAATGATTTTTTATGAAAATTTTTTTTTGTTTTTTTTTAAATTACATGCGAAAAAAATATTTTAGTTTAAATACAAAGCAACGGATGTTGAAGTTCCACTGTGAAGCTCCATATTCCAAGCGGACTTTAGTAATAACCGGGCCACTCTTTTTTAAACTTGATTTTCCTTCCAAAATTAATAAAAATAATTCACACTGACTCGAATTAGGTGAGTTTAAATATAAAAAAATACCTGTTACCGATAGCTGTACGTAAGTCATAGAAAAGCAGACATATCGTGGCGAGAAATTGAAAATTGGCCATTTTGGTTTTTTTTTGTTCGAATCTGAAAAATTACGGCGTAGTATTTTTTGAATGGAAAAAAATCCAAGAAATTATTCGGAACATCAGGCGGCGATTCCGATTATTTACTTGAGCGGCGTCAAGTTCTTCGTAAAATGTCGGCAGCGGACTCCTTAAGAGATAAATCGACGACTAAACAAACAATTTATCGATCGGAAAACGATCGGAATTGTGCGATAACACGTCGCTACCACGGCAAAATAAGCCACAATGCGTATAAAGTATATGCGAATGTGACTTATTTTAAATTCGAAACGAGATCTTACTTACTACAGAATAAGTCACATTCACGTGTATTTTATAATGACTGTTGCTTATTTTGCTGTACTGAGCACGAATTGTGCGATAACACAGGTATTTTGCGGTTTGGACGTGTTTTGAAAGTGCAAACTAGAAATATATGCCGAGTTCAGAAATTGACAGAAGAAATATTTTTGTACCGCCAAACTTTGTTGCAAAAATTTAACAAACAAAATGACAATTTTTTTTGTTTAATTAAACGTATTTTTGCAAATTTACACGAAACTTGAGATTCGTTTATTGTAAAAAAACTATAAATTGGTTAATAAACCTGTATACTAACGTTTTCTTATTTATTACCGAACAAAATAATGTATGCTTCATAACTTTTTTAAAAAGTATTTATAAATTTTTAACTTTTATAATTTGCTATTACACAAAAGATACAATTAACCCCAAAAATAGGTTATTTTAATATTTTTGCTGGTTTTCAATCAATTTTTTTGATATAAATTGTTAATTTTTTTGCTCATTGCTTTCTAAGCTGAGAAAAAGCTTGAAGTATGATGCATCTGCTCGTTTCATACATGCATTGGGACAAAAAATTGTACAATATAGTTTAGATTTTTTTCAAAAAAAAACACGAGTTTTCTAACAATATAAAAAACTCTTAAAAACTAATTTGTAAAAACAAAACCATTACGAATAAATTTTAACTTTTTTACGTGATTAAAAGCCAGTTTCAATTTGACGAAAAGATAAACATAAACAAACATTAAACTGTTTTAACGCTGATTCGCACAAAGAAAATCACTGTGATGGGGTCGGCGTTTTTACGCACGAATTTTTAAATAGAATTTCACTTTTTAATAAACATCGACCAACGCTTAAACGCGTGGATTTTATTGCATTTAATTTTAGAATAAAATAATTTTAAGAAAAAGCCTGCAACACACTATTATTATCTTTTAAAAATATTATTTAAACATAATCGGAATTTTATCACTTGTTTTTATCTAACAATAAGTACAGTATAAAGTAAATACCATAAATCATAAATGTTCGATCAATTTGTTAAAACGCGTAAGGTAACTTCAGCCAGTGAATTAACTTCAGCCACCTTCTTTATTTTTTTGGATAAGTTTTTTTCTGGTTTTTTCAATCGACCCAAAATTTGATCTTAAAATCAAACTATACCTATTTTTCTTATTCCAATCCAAAATTTTAAAATTTCTTTTACACTTAAATATCAGTGAAGGTTTCAGGTTTTTTTATAGTCGCCGAAATTAAGGCGCGAGCTATTAACTTCGGACACCTAGAAAAAACTGACTATAACTATTGCCAAACTGAACATTAAAATTTTTAAAGGTTGCAAATTTATCGTTAGGTATTGTTCTTGGTACATATAAATTAATTTTTCCCGTTTGCAAACTTTAATAATTATTAGCAAAACTTTAAATAACTATTTCAAAACTTTAAAAAACAAGTTTTAATAACCTATATGTTGTGATGAATTTTTATTTTTGGCTTAAAAAACGTCAAAAAGTCAAACGAGCAAAAAATTTTTATAAATACGGTAGTACGATGATATTTAAAAACAGTAAAAAACGGCGGGCTCTTTCACCTAAATTTTAAGGTGGCCGAAATTAACGGAATCTTAAAATGCGCAGTTAGTTAATTGCGTTGCAAAATAATTTTAAAAAAAATAGCAAAATATGAAAATTAACAATTTTGAGCCTTAAATAGAAGATAATTTAAGGTGATAGTGTGCTTCGTTTTAAATTTGGTGCAGTTTAAACACAAAGCAAAAATTAAGAAAATCACAAAAAATTCACTTTTTGTATGAAAATGTTGATAATGCAGAATACCAAAAATAAAAAAAAAACTTTTGCAAAAGCACTTTATTCAACTTTAATCCAGTTACTTTTGTGCTAAAAGTCATTTGTGTTTTAAGCTAATTTTCTAACTCCCTAAATTGGTGGCCAAAATTAAGGCCTGGCCGAAATTAAGGCCTGGCCGAAATTAAGTCAGTTAACCTACTTAATTTAAAAAAAAGATCATTTTTAAAAATATATAGCGTAATTCTTGTTAAAAAAGAACAAAATCTATTTTTGGTGCATATAAAACAGTTAATTTTATATGTTGTTTAGTATGAAGCACCCAGTAAGTATACCGATTTTTTTTTTGAATCATTAATAAAACATAACACGAAACACCTTCTCTATTTGCATTTGTGTTTTTTTATTTTCATAACGTATACTATAGGCACCTTGCATTGGAACTCGGCTTATACATGAAGTATGCAATCTACATAAGCGTCACCATAATGGATAATTACCGTATCTCCTACTTATCTTTCGTAGTATGCAGATCAACTGATCGAAATTTCGCGCACTTTTGATGGGTTGATCTGCATACTACGAAAGATAAGTAGGAGATACGGTAATTATTCATTATTGAGACACTTATATATATTGCATACTTTATATTTAAACCAAGTTCCAGTGCAAGGTGCCTATATTTTTTGCCGGAAATATTTACCAGTGGTTAAATTAAAATTTTCCTGAACTTTATTTAATTGAATATCTCAAATTTGGCAATCAATCAGATTTTTAAAGTAAAAAAATTATTTTGCCGTGATGATAACATTTCATAAATTAATTCCAAATACTAAATAAAACGATGCGCTAAACAAATTAATATCATGATTTACCATAATTTTTCTCGATTGTTAAAATCAGGTTACAAAAATCACCAATTGTAAGGAGTCATGTAAACTTCAATATAAAACCCCGAATTACAAAATTTCCGCTAAGTGTTGTTTTTGCAGAAGGCGTTTATTTTAATTAAAATAAAATATCTTAAAAAATTTAATTAAACTTTTTTTAAAAAGCTTAAATTATACTTTTTTTAGTGGTAAAATATCCCTTCTAATATTAAAACCGCATTTTAACACATATTTAATAGAATAACAAAACAAAAAAACTATAAAATCTAATTTCAAAACTTTTTTTAGATTCATACAGCCAATACTTTTCATTTGTGAACTGGAAAATTTTAAGCCGATATTTTTTTTACGCTTTAATCATACGAAAAATGTGGAGGAACAAACCTAGAAACCAATTATATAGAAATGGCATTTCCATTATAGGCAGCAGTGCATTTTGTTAAAAAATCTACTCAACTATAGTAATGAATGATTCACGCTTCCTAATATAAACACAACTTACGAATCTGACTAAACCAAAAACTTATAAAAAACTAAGTCATAGAAAACTAATCAATCAATTGTAGACCATGATTTATTAATTTATCCTAAGTATATCTGCGCAGCAAACAGTTAAACCACTATATCAAGGATGAATCAAAAATTTAAAACGCTTAGAGAATGGGACAATGAATCATACATATAAAATGCTTTGTTTAAATTAACTTAATACACAAAAAGACTGCTAAATTTAATATTTTTATTGTCTTTAAAAGTATTATATCACATAATTTTAACATTTTTGGAAATTGATAAGAAAAAATAAATTTAAAATCATTAATTAAATTTCCATTATGGTTTTTCGAAAAATAATACTATTAGGCGGTGTTTAAAATTAAAAAAATACATAAAAAAACGAACTATATAACTTAATTTAAGATATTTTGTAATATAATGATTAATGATATAATATACAATATTATTATTATTATTATTATTATTATTATTATTATTATTATTATTATTATCATATATAATAATATTATTATATTATTATATAATAATATTATAATATACACCAAATTAGGATTTGAGCCGTAAATTTCCTTTTAAAATGCTATAAACAAAACACATCCTTAATGCAGATATGAGACGCCAGACAAATTTTACTTCTGGGTTTCGAAGCGTAAAATCAAAAATGATTATGGTTGAAAAATCTGACTAACCACTCAAATTTGTGAAAGGGGAAATAAGAACACCAATAAAAATTGTGCGGTTATGGCATTTTTTAAACGAATTGAACGCAGATTTTTTAATTTTTTACAAAATATGCAAAAGTTTATTTAAATTTTGCTATAAAAATTTTCATTTTTGTTTTAAATTGAGTATTTTGGTAAATATTTGTTAAAAATGATTTAATCTTTAATATTAAACCGTTTTTATCAAAAAATTAAAATAGTTTTCTTAGTTAATAGTCAATTTGATACTGTAAATCATAAAAGTCAGCTAAGTTTGATTTGTCAATAAAAAACTGTTAGGATATGACAAAAGATATTTTGATTTAATAATAATTGCATATTTTTTATCTTTTTTTGTTTTTTCTCAGTTTGTTTTACTTTTAAAATGATTGGCATAAAAACAATTTTTTACTTCTTAAATATTCAGTTTTTTTTTAACTTTTGCTTGTGCGTACTTCTAATAACTTTTCTCAGTTTTTAATAAAAGAAATTTATAACGTTTTGAAATAACATAAAATTTATATCTATTCTTTTAATGCTTTTAATATAGCTAAAAATTTAAAAAATAGTGGATGAAACTAAAAACTTAAACATTTAAAGAACGCTATTATTTAATAAAAAAAAACTGGTTAAGTTAATAAGGGAGTTGACTGTTTACAAATCGGATAAAAGCTAAACAACTCCCACTGTTTAAGACTCTGATTTAAAGGTGGACCTAATAAACAAAAAATATTGAGTATTTTTTCCAAACAAAAAATTATAATCAAAAATCAATTTCGACAAATAATTTTTGATATCAAAATTAAAATAAAAAAAACAACAAAATATTGTGATTCTCTTAAAAAGAATCTATTTATATTTAATTTAAAATAGGTAAAAATCCTTATTAAAACCTTAATTAAAATTTGTTTGCCACCTTAAAGAATTTTTTTTTGGTTTAAATGCATTGTTTGCAATTTTTTTTAAATTAGAAAGAAACAAACGGCGATGTAACATCGTGTTTGTGTATAAAAAAGTTATGTGTATTGGTCGCATGAAACAGCGTCTAAAAACACACTCAGCACTTTTTTCAAAATTTATTAATTTAGTTGCTTTAATTATGATTTTGAACTTCATAATATACAAGTAAATTCTAAAGTGTGAATTAATTTTTATTTTACGATTGTCTTCTATGGTTTTTATTTTTTACAGCTTTTACGAACCGACCCGTTTTTTTCTGATTTGATTCGGCATAATTTTATATAATAATTATATATATAATATTAATATTATATAATAATAATATTATATAATAATAATAATATTATATAATAATTATATATATATATATATATATAATATAATAATATATAATCGACAAAGCATAATTTTAACTAAAACTATAACTAGTTTTAGGAGTCTCCCTGAAGATAAAAACCACCCAATCTAATAAATATAACCTAATGATTAACGAATGTTAGTTGTTTATAGGTTTTTATAGGTTTTATAGGTATTTTAACGGTATTGAGTAAATAAATTTACCCACTACCGGTACATTACCTATAGACTAGTTCGGAATAAGCGTCTTTTACTGTACGAGAGAGGGTACAAAAAGAAAAAAATAAAATTTGAAAAAATCTTAGCTTTCTTAGTTTCTTAAGTTTAAACCTATACTTCATAAAAATTGCTACACGATGATATGTTTCACTACGTTGAAGTGCTGTAATATATCAGTTTGTGCTAAACAATTTTTTGTTTTTTAATTAAACGTCACAATAGTTTAAAATCACCACTAAAATAGTATTATCCTGAACAGTAATTTCGAATTAGTAAAAATAAAAATGAAATTTGTGCTTTTAAACTAATTTTAAACCTACATAGTTTTTTTAAATGTTTTGCTTGTAAAACTATTCAAAACTTAAAAATTAATTTTAAAAAGTCCATTCCAAACTTTTAAATTAAGCATTTTCTGTAATTGAAACATTAAAAAACTGGAAAACAAGCGCGCCAGCAGCGCCGTACCTACGAAGCAGCAAAAAACTAAAAATACCCAAAAACTGCTTTTCCTTTTGCAACATTTAAAAAGAATTTAAGAAATTTTGAAGAGAAGGGGTCGAGATTTTAAACCAATAAATATTTGAAATATTTTAAACCGTAAAATGTACTAGTCGCTCGCTGTTTCTCAATTTTCCCTCTACATATGATTGGCGCTAGTAGTTATGTACCCTCTTCCTAACACTAAAAAACCCTTATTCCGAACTAGTCTATAGGCAAATAAATCTAGCTAACCGCGATAATTCCAGTATTGAATCGACTATTTAACAACAAAATCAATCAAAATTTTTTATTTAAGCGGTTTAATAATGAAGACCAAAACTTATATTTAAATAATTATTTACTAAATTACTTAATTTGGAACCTAAATGCAAATTTTTTAAAGCTAAGGTTGGTTCAGTTTTATATATTTTTTGAAAAAGTGTAATTAAAAAAAATTGCGTTCTTATTTGTTTTTAAAACAAAGGTCAACACAGCACATTTTGAATTGGTACGCTCATGTCTGCATTCTAATTTTCGACGTCAACCAGATATAATTCAACCATAAAGAAGACATGTCTTATTGAATGTCAAAAAGTCCCCGTTTTATCAAAATATTTTATACAATTTTTTTTTAAATTGCTTAAATCCATCCTTAACAGCGCAACACGCTTCGAAAAGAACAGCTTTGTGAATAAACCATATCCAACGATCTGTTAATGTTAATGAAGTGAAATGGCATAAAACAAGAAGTTTCAAATGGTCTTAAAATTTTTTTTAAAGATTTAAGGAGCTTGAAGTCGAAAATGCGAAATTTACAGACGTAAGTAGAGATCTTGGAACCAAAAATCTGAAGTCATTAAAACTACATACCTAAATCTAAGCCTCAGTTTAAACCTGACCCCAGACAAGTTTTTGGGATCTAAGTTTTGCCACCAAATTCCCTACTTCTGGTTCTACAGAAAATGTATTATTTTAGAAAAAAAATGTTTTCGATAAATAACCCATGAATCTAACCGCAAAAACTCTATCTCCGTTATATATCGACCAATAAGCAGTTATTGTTAGTCTTAGTCTTAGTATGATGATCTTTGAACCGTAGAAAACTTGTATATCAGTCGCTAGACAATATTCCTAATTGAAAAATCTCGTTATTACCACGATGGTCAACCCCCTATTTGAACGGAAGATCTTGGTACGGGGTCTTTAGAGCCACAAGCAGGGAACTTGGAGCCATAAGATTTTTTTGGAAATTTGGAGCCACGAGCAATTGGAACTTGGAGCCTTTAAGAAAAAAAATTTTTGGGTTAACTTTAGGTTTCGCTTAGGCTTAGGTAAACGTTTTAGCGATTTTTATTTTCGGCTCCAAGTTTCCGACTTACGGCTCCAAGTTCCCCATTTTCGGTTCCAAGTTCCAGCTCCAAGTTCCCAAGGCTCCATCGACCCTAAATCAAGATCTTCACAGAGTTATGATGCTAGAAAATTATTTTTAGAAAATTAGCGCTTGGGAAAAATTGGAGATCTCTACGTACATTGGAGACCATTTTTTTCTTAACCGGTAATTAGTGAAACAAGCTCCTCCCACAACTATTCTTGGTACAGAGTTTTTAGAACCAGCAGCAGAGAACTTCAAACCATCGGAAATTTTCAGGATTATGGAGCCATAAACAATGGGAACTCGAAGCTTTTAAGAAAACATTGGTTTTGGCTTAGATTTAGGCTTCGCTTAGGCTTAGGTAAACGTTTTAGGTATTTTTATTTTTGGCTCCGAATTCCCCATTTAAAAATTTTCAATATATTTTTTTTCTAAATAAAGAAAATACAAACCAAAATTCACGCACAATCTTCAACAGCCAGTGAATTCCACCGTTTATAATTTGAAAAACACCAAAATATGCCGAAATCGGTCCAGCTGAAAAAAAAAAATTTTTTTTCCAATTTCCACCTACAATAACGCGATTTGTCTTTTGCACAGTTATAAAATTTTTAAAAAAATATTATTATTTGTGGTGGTGTTGAAATGAAATATGAATTAAGCTTCAAACCTATTTTTGCGGCTCGACATGCTGAGTTAAAACTAATTTATGTAAAGAAATGTGAGAAGTATAAAAAAAGTGTAAATACATTTATTCTGACAAAGTTTCTTTTTGGTTGAGCATTGTCATTGTGGGCCAGAATTTGTCGGGAATTTTATTGTTAAATTTCCTTACTGACTGGTGTTATTATGAAAATTGTACCATAAACCGGAAAGGAAGTTGAAAAAATACTTTTACGCCTCTTCAAATATTTTTGATCACTTAAAACGTTAATAAAGGAAGAACTGAATTTTTTAAAAAAACTGAGTTTTTGGGGTGGTCTGAAATTTAAATCATATACTTATTGTTTTTTTTTTGTTTTTGCATGGTTTAAGGTGGAACGATACAGTTATATCCTGTCGGTTTTTGTGTATAACTCGAGCCGTACGTGACGGACAAAAGCAAACTATATGTTGGGAGAAAGGGTATTTTTTTCCGGTCAGTTGGGTATCCTCAACAATTTTGATGAGCTATTCCACGCCGAGATATGCTTCGTTGAAAAAGTCATTTTAAAACAGTTTTTCCAAATTTAACAGAACCAGAGTTAATATTACATAATAAAAATTTAACTCAAGTTAGATAAACCAAATGTACATGCCCACAAAAATTTTCAGCGAAATCCCTACCATTGAAGTTTTTTAATTTCGTTTTATTGCTAAAATTGTTGAAATAAAAAATAAAAAGAAGTGATAGTAGCGATTTCGTTAAAAACTTAAAAACTGGCTCAGAATTATGGTCCAACTGCTGTGTTAAAATTTGGGAACAAACTAATTTCTATCAAATGACTAAACTTTCATTTATATTTTTTTTTGATTTGACGTTGGGAAACTACATTTAGAAACGTTTGTTTAAAGCCCGCTTTTAGAAAAAACTAAGACGGAGCAGTAGCCAAGTGGTTAGAGCGTCGAACTCGGAATGCTGGATCTCTAGGTTCAAGTCCCCCTGGGCAAAATTTTTACCTCAAAATTTTTTTTTAATTTTTAACTTTTTAATTAAAAAAAGTGTTTATTATTCAATACTGTATTCAACCCCGAGTACGTGTTTTGAGGTATAACCGCTATATAGTCAGAATGACCCCAAGGAAGGGGGTCGCAGCAACCCTCCTAGTGTCCCCCGGGGGGCGAATTGAAAAAAGAAGGTCGGATTCGTCATCAGGACTTCTGAAAATCCCTGAGTACATGTTTGGGGAAAATTGGTGACATTTCTCCAACTGTATCGTTCTACCTGAAAATAGCAAACGTAATCTCACCAACCAGTAAAACCTCATTTACAGTTACAAGCGACAACAATTCTAAGACACAAGGTTACTGGACACAAGGATACTGGACATGAGGGTACTGGACACGAGGGTACCAAACAGGAGGGTACTGGACATGAGGGTACTGGACACAAGGGTACTAGACACGAGGGTACTGGACACGAGAGTACTGGACACGAGGGTACTGGACACGAGGGTACCGGACGCAAGGGTACTGGACACGAGGGTACTGGAAACGAGGGTACTGGACACGAGGGTACTGAACACGAGAGTACTGGACACGAGGGTACTGGACACAAGAGTACTGGACACGAGGGTACTGGACACACGGGTACTGGATGCAAGGGTACTGGACACAAGGGTGCTGGACACGAGAGTACTGGACACGAGAGTACTGGACACGAGGGTACTGGACACAAGGGTACCGGACACGAGGGTACTGGACGCAAGGGTACTGAGCTAAGAAAAAATACGTTTGCCACAAATATGTAAATTTTTTCAACCGAAAGAAACTGAACGAATTTTGATTATTTGAATGCGTAGACAATTAAACGTTACATACGTCAATTCGTTTTTAATTATAAAAAACATTTTCGTTTGCTTAAATATAATGCAATTTAATAATCAAAAACTTCGTAAATAGTTTAAAAAAAAACTAATTGAACGAAATTTTTAAAGGTCATTTTACACAAAATTTAATTTATACAATGGCTTTTTAATAAAAACAATAATAATGTTCGAAGCTTACTTCAAAACTCTGAAGTTCGAAACCCTGCCTTTGCAAAAAACTTAGGAATCAATATTGAACAATCATAAGTGGAATGAGAACACCAAAAAGTTATTTAATTACTTTTTTTTTCTAAAACATTTTATATACTTGTATGAAAATACGAAGCGAATTGCACCGTTTTTTTGCTGTCAGTTTTTTTATTTAGACTCTTTTCATCGACTCTTCATTAAAATAATTGATTTTTTGATAAAATTTTTGGAACAAAATAACTTCTGAAAAATGGATTTCAGTAGTCGAAATGTGAAAAATGTCTTCTTGCTTTTTTTAGTCCAATTAAGCTTAAGAGAATTCACTTAAACACATGTTGATCATTTAACAAGACAAACAAATGTGCTTTTAAAACCTAAAACCATACAATTGTTAGTTTTTTCAT
>JASAMX010017273.1:20000-27500 GCA_030248175.1 Microlaimidae sp. YZB2_3
AAACTCATTTTTAAAAAATCGTGAACTAAAAAAAACGTGGATTTGATTTTATTAGGGTAACTGACTTAATTTCGGCCACCTTTTTTTATTTTTTTGAATAAGTTTTTTCTGGCTTTTTCATTCAAGCCAAAATTGGGCCTAAAAATCAAACAATAGCTATATTTGTTAATTCAGTGCAAAATTTGAATATTTCTGTCACACTTAAAAATCAGTGAAGGTTTAAACTTTTTTTATAAAAGTGGCCGAAGTTAAGGCGCGTGCCATTTATTTTGGCCACCTACAAAAAACTGGCCATAACTATTGCTTAAACGAACAATAAAAATTTCTAAAGGTTGAAAATTTACCCTTAGGTATTGTTCTTGGTACATATAACTTAATTTTTCCCGTTTGCAAACTTTAATAGTTATTAGCAAGACTTTAAATAATTATGTCAAAACCTTAAAAAAACAAGTTATAATAATTTGTATTTTTTGTTCAATTTTTATTTTTGGCTTAAAAAACGTCAAAACAAAGTCAAACGAGCAAAAAAATTCTTTATAAATCCGGTAGTACAATGATATTTAAAAACAGCAAAAAACGACAGGTTCTTTCACCTAAATTTTCAGGTGGCCGAAATTAACGGAATCTTAAAATGCGCAGTTAGTTAAACGCATTGCAAAATAATTTTGAAGAAAATATCAAAACATGAAAATTAACAACTTTGAGCCTTAAATAGAAGATATTTTAAGGTTATATATTGCTTCGTTCTAAATTTGATGCAGTTTAAACACAAAGCAAAAATTAGGAAAATCACAAAAAATTCAATTTTTGTATAAAAATGCTGATAATGTAGAATAACAAAAATACAAAACTTTTGCAAAAACACTTTATTCAACATTAATCCAGTTACTTTTGTGCTAGTTCTTTTGTGTTTTAAAAATAAGCCAATTTTCTAACACCCTAAATTGGTGGCCGAAATTAAGGCGTGGCCGAAATTAAGTCAGTTACCCTACTTTAAAGAAAAACAAAATCTTCACAATTTACAAAACAATCGAACCTTTTGAATTTTTGGTTTATAATTTTTTAATAGTTTAATCTAGTGATGTGTTTATTTAGAAAATTTAAACAACCATGTTGTGTGAATTCGAATAATAATTCCATGTTTTGTTGGAAATTCCGTCAGAATTTATGTCTAACAATTTTGGAATAAGATAAGAGAAATTTGGTTTTAGTTTTATAGTTACACAATATCGTTTAAACAAAGGTCCAATAATTGAAACAAAAATGCTTAATATATAAAATGTCGGCAAATTCGTGCTCATTTTTGCCATTGAAGTACCATTAACAAAATTATTTTTTTTATAATATAAAACAGAAATAAAGTAAATATTTATAAACGTGTCTGTGTTTTTATCATTCCTATCGCGAATAAAAGTAAGAGTTTTATATATCCTGTATGCGTGACTGTAATGAAATCTTTTAATTAAATTCTTTTTTTATTTATTGAAAAAAATTGTTTAAAATATTTTGAGACATTAAACACACTTGTGATATTTTCTGTTAAACTCACTTTTATATATTTTTATATTTTTTATTTGATAAAATGAATGTTTCCACACTATGATTGCATTCCTTGGTAGAATTATAAGCAAAATACTCGTAGCTGCAAAAATAACCGTGGCTAATTTTTCACCCACTACCGTATATTAGATTCACGCAAAGATTTAACAGAATAAACCATTTTGCCCGCGAAGAACCGTGCTTCTGAAAGTTACACTGTAAGGGTGCGTTCATACTTATGACAAAACGTCCTTTGGACAAAGTCCAAAGGACGTTTTTACATACATCTATACGCTGTATTTGTCCTTTGGACTTAGTCCAAAGGACGTTTTGTCATAAGAATGAACGCACTTTAAGAAAGTAAATCTATTTCCGATTTTACTCACGAAAAAAGTTGGTATAGTGCCAAAACACGGTTTCTACTGCCATTGCGTTGATTAGTCGATTTTGTGAACGAAAATCAATTCTGAGATATTATTGGTCGGTATAGAAGGGCGAATATTGCAGCTGCGACAGCTCTACCTATATAATTAAAAAAAACAGGTACTTAGAAGTAAATTTTAACGCAAAACGACACTATTTGCTCTTAAACTAAATGGGTGTTTTTTATATGTATTGGTTTTTTTCTTGTAAATAAAATGTTTTAAAGTTAAATACTTCGAAAAAAGATATATTTGTGCTACTTTAAATTTAAATTTAGACACCAAAAATTAAAAAATTACAATTTTTAAAAACCCTTAAAGTCTCGTTGTTTAAAGATGCGGTGCACAGTCGAACTGTTGTTTTCGATTTTGATTTTTTTGTGAAAACTTTACCCTTTTCCCCAATAACTCACAAAAATTTGTTCATCAAAATATCTCCAGTGGTTCAAGAGATATGAAACCCCCCAAACATGGTGTTTTTTGATAATTTTGTACTCGAAAATTTGCTCAATAGGTATAAAAATTTAATTTAACAAATATGTACTTACTTTAATTTGATACCTTGATTGTTAAGATTAGGGCTGTATTTGTGGAGATATGGTGTTTCCCGTACAAAAAACCTTCGATTTTTTCGCTAAAAACACGAAGTGTAGGGAAAAATGTTGGGAAAACTTAATACCAATTTCGGCAGGGATTTAAACACTCAAAAACTTTTTTGCGAGCAGAGAACAGTACACTATGTATAATTTTCACTATTAATAATAATGCGATAAAAAATTTTCAACAACTTTATTAAGACGATAATTCCTTACAAAGATATAAAGACCAAAACAACGAAATCACTCTAAAAACAAAAAGTTCGAACACCTTCCGTATTTATCAGTATAACTACAAAAATAACTTATAAATTTTATCATTCTTATATGCCTCAAAACAACGACATAATGACTATTCAAAACATATTTAATTGTATGTTAATTTGAAATATAGTTTGAGTTTTTGATAAAAAAAAACTGTAAAGGATCAAGTGAAAAATGATAAATTTGAAGTGAGCGCCGAAATTAAAATTATTAGTTTTGAAATAAAAAAGACCTAAACGGGCATTTTTTGTAAAAAAAACTTAAACTTTTTATTTTGTTTATTTGATAAAAAATCAAACGAAAATCAATCAAAAATAAAATTTTTTGTATAGGAAACGCAACATCTCGACAAATACTACTCCAATCTTAACAAAAAAGGAATCAAATTAAAGTAAAAGGTATCCGGTTTCTTTTAATGGAGAAAACACGACGGTTAATTCATTGTAGACAAAGGTCTCAAGAAGATTTCTGTCGTTATTCTCCATAAAACTTTTATAACTTAAAACTTTATACTTATTGAATAATTATTCAATACAAAATTTAGAGAAAAAGCGGCTTTTTTTGAGGGGGGTCATATCTCCTGATATCCCCTCAACCAATAAAGATATTTGACACGACAGTCAAAACCCTCCTATTAAAACTGAAATTGTTCAGTGTTAATATTCTTTACAGAGTTATAACGTTATAGAATCACTTTTAGCCAACTAGTGCTTACGAAAGAAAAGGAGATCTTTCATCTATTGGAGATTAATTGGCTAACAATGATTTTCCCAAGCACTAATTGGCTAAAAGTGATTAGCTATTAGCTCCTCCCAAAACCATTCCCACTGAGAAAAACCTATATGACGTGATCACAAATACTATAAGACATATTAGAGTCCTTAAAATCCTGACGTGTAGCGAAGAATTTTTTGTGGCCTATTGGGGGTAGGGGTAAAGTTTTCACAAAAAATGATCAAAGTCTAAGACAAAAAGTTTGACTAGGTACCGAACATTTCAGTAACTTTATAGTTTTGTTTGAAGTTTGGTATTGATTTTGAATTTTTAATTATTAAAACACCCCAAAAATCTTTCACGTAAGTTATTTTTCATACAGGAGAGCAAAAATTTAGCTACATTGTATTAAAAGGCTTTAAATAGTCGGTGACAGTTAATACGGGTACTTTCTTAATGTTTTTTATATCTTCCTTAATACGTTTGAAGGTTTGTACTTTTTGTCAACATGTCTGGTTATTTTTAACGGTTTAGTAAATTTTTGTTGTTTATAACACTTTACAAACAGCTTCACAAATTTAATTGCAAATTTCATTACATATAAATAAGTTATCAAGCTAGCAAAGTGGTCTGCGAATCAAACTGAAAAATTATTAGCGAAAATCGCTAAATAATAAATATACACTTTGGATCATTGCCAACGCAGTAATTTGGCAACTCTGTAAAAAAAATTAGTGAATATCGCTAAAAAGTCGCGTCTTCTCGGGACCTATAAAACTTTAGTAAAATTAAGGGTGTTAAGTGGGATGAGAGAAAGAGCTAGACAAATCATACAAAACAGTCTGAATGACGATTGCAAGTGCTAATTTTATGTTCCTGTTTAAATAAATGGTTTAATTGACAAAAATATGATGGGTTTGTTTTTATTCCTTAGCTAGTTTGTGCATTACTCATGTTTTAGTTTGCAAATAAAATCTTAAAATATTTTTTGTTTGTTGTTATTTGCAACAAACTATTGAGATTTATTTAGTGTTCATTTAACTTGAAATTTTAGGAAGTATTTTAATGGTATTCGACTCGATGCGGCTATTAGGATAGGTTAGTATAGGTTGCACGGAAAATATCTTAGATTAAAAAAAAAGAAAAGTAAATGCACAGAAAGTCGCGCGCGCAAAAAGTAAAGCGATTGTTTTTGCAAAATAATAGTCAGAAATTTAGTCAATAGAAGGCGATTTTTTCTTTTTTTTTCGTATTTTTTTTTAATTTTTGTATGACTTTTTTAAAATTTAGGTGCGTGTTTAAAAAACGCGCAACTAAATTTTTAATTTTCTTTTTTGATACTCTGGACCAACTTTAACATAGTATTTTATTGGTTTTTGTTATTTTTTAACCTAAGTTTAGTTAAGGGAGTGTGTCTATAATAGTCGAAAAGATTATATAAAAATAATATAAAACTGTACCTGTCAAAAACAATTAAAAATAATTAAAAATAGTGAAAAACATGATAATGTTACTTTTTTTATTTCAATGTGTTATTTGTATCATGAACTTATTGCCGCCAGGGTTTGAAAACAATAAGCAGTCACATATATAATAGATAGCACTTTTAATTCCAGCTGAAAGTTTATTCAGAGTATTGTTGTATTCAAAGTTAATTGAAATTGATTTTTAAAAAGTTTTAACTATCAAAACAACTCAATTAGTATAATAATTATTTTAGTCTGAAGAAATTGATTTTTAAAAGTTTTTTATTACTGGAAATTACTATAATAGCTTCAAACTGCAAATTGATTTAATAATAATACCCAGCAGTCAATGAGTAATTTCTACAAATTATAAAAAATTGTAGTAAATATTAAAGAATTGTTTTAAAAATTTTTTATAATGCTTCAGTATAGTTAAGTTTGTTAAAAATGATTAGAATTACATAGTTTTATTTATTTCGATAATAATTAATCTAACCGTTTGAATCAATGATTGCAGAAAAACCAGGTTCTTTTTAATTGAAATTAAGGTTTATATATCAAAATATGAAATTCGGACTTTCAAAAAAATGCCCGCGCACGCACGCATGCACGCACACAGACAAACACACACACAAACACACACACACACACACACACACTCACTCACACACACACACACACACACACACACACACACACACACACACAGGACGCACTGCTCCCACCGCCCCCCACTCGCCCCCCCACTCGCTCCCAGAGCCCAACCGCCCCAGCCCACTCGCCCCACCCAAACCGCCCCAGCCCTACGCCCGGCCCACTCGCTCCCACCCAACTCGCTCCCAGCCCACTCGCTCCCAGCCCAACTCGCTCCCAGCCCGACTCGCTCCCAGCCCAACTCGCTCCCAGCCCGACTCGCTCCCAGCCCAACTCGCTCCCAGCCCACTTCTTCACCCACTCCTCCCACCCAACCCCCACCCACTCGCTCCCCAAACTAAACCATTTAAACAAATCCTAAACTCAAGCAAAAGCTCAAAAAATTAAAGCAGCGTATTAATATTCCAAATGAAATAATAAAAAAAAAAACGCTATATTTTCATCTTAATTCGCTCCGGCGCGCACGACCATCTTCGCTCTAAGGCCGTTAGAAAATTACAAAACAAAATATAACAAAGAAAGATGAGAGCAGCGGAGCATTAAAGACAATAGCTTATCGCACATAAGATTTAGAAAATTAATTCGATTAGAAAACAGGCCAGATCTGGTGCGATAGTTTATGCAACATAGGTCATCACCAAAACTACATAATGGCAAATATACACAAAAATATAAAAACCACAAAACCGCATACAAACACTAACAAAGCTTCACGAACGATTTATTTCGAGGCAAAGAACGACCGCCCCACGAACGGGCTAACTATCGACTCATACAACTCACGCAAACAAATATAACAGGCTCCCGGCACGAACGACCGCACATACGCGGGGCGGTCGTCGGTCGGGAACCCCGCTATACTGTCGGCGTCGAGTTGGTGCATCAGTCGAAAAAACTATTAATAGGCGGCCACTAAACTTACTAAGGCCACTCATATTATAACGAATTACAACACTCAGTAGGGTTCTTCTTACGGTGGTGGGTAGAATAAAAAAAGGGGAGCTACATAATCAGTACATTCAGAAGATAGGGGTGTATGTATATAGTTGTGTTGTTTTCAAAAATCAACTAGTTTTAAATTGATAGCTTTTCAGGCGGCTGCTATAAACCATGATTTATATTCTCAAAAGAAAGTCTATTAGTAACGCGCTTCCTTCCTGTTGTTAAAGGTTTTTTCAATGTCCGGAAAAAAAATCGACGGCAACAATCCGGCGACGTAAGATGTGATCATTTGGTCGAGCAACAAAAGTGACGGGCAAATCGGGTTTGGGCGCTAACTTAGGCTAGGCTAAGGTTAGGCTAGGCTAGGCTTGGGCTCAGGCTAGGCTTAATCTAGGCTTAAAATAGCATCAAGTTATTTAGCATAATATTCACATAGTACTGAAAATCGAAAATTGTGCCTGTCGACCTTATCGTTGCGTCGACCAAATGGTCACATCACCAAAGTCTTAAATAATATGTCAAAACCTAGAGTTTTAATAACCTATATTTGTAAATTTTATTTGGCTAAAAACCGTCAAAAAATAAAACAAGCAAAAAAATCTTATAAATACGAGTACGAGATATTTAAAAACAGTAGAAAACAGCAGTTTTTCACCTAAATTTAAGGTGGCCGAACTAACGGAACTTAAAAGCGCATTAGTTAAACGCGTTGCAAAGGATTTTCTGAGAAATATCAAAATAGAAAATAACAAAATAAAAAAATATAAATCCGAAATAATAGCGAGAAAGCGGGTTTTGTAGAGAAGTTAGAAATAAAATAAACACACCACCGATAGAGCTGAGTATAGATTAAGATAAAATAAATATTGCCTAGTTGATACTAGACGGATAAAAATATCATTA
>JASAMX010017273.1:30000-64934 GCA_030248175.1 Microlaimidae sp. YZB2_3
AAATACTATACATAACATCACAGTATCACTTGATCTTAGGTTTGTTTGGTGCAGTTTGGTGATGTGTGTGATTGGTGATATTACATGTGCTGTGATTTATCGCTCCCGAAAATCATTTTGGTATAAATTTATTTGGTAACTGATTTCTGAGGAGTATACATAATAATTGTTATGAAATGATGGGCAATTTCCTCGTAAAAATATTTATTTTTATTTATGTAAAAAGTAATATGCATTAGATTTCTATAGTATATTTAAATTTTTAATAGTTACCGTACATGTAATTTTCTCATATGTTAATAAATGTATTATTCTTTGCATATAAGCTATATTCACAAAACCGCCGTGCCAACGCTCCGCGTGCTTAACCACGGTGACGCCATCACGCAAACGTAGCCATGCAAATTTTGCGAATAGTAATATATATTACTGTTTGTATAGATTAACATCAGTCCTAGAAGACACAATAAATCGTTAGTCTTTACAGAAATATAATATTCTTGTTGTGCATCAAGCATTACATACATTTCCGTTCCTAATGGCTACAATATTAGTGTTGACAACAAGTAGGAGCTGTACTTTTACACTACTACTGCGGTCTACCTACAGAGTAAGTTAAAAAAGGGTGTTTATATGTTATAATATTCAATTTAATGAGTTTTAGATATTAGCTTTACGGAAGATTTAATATTTCAATACGCCTTTCCTTGCGAGGAGTTAATAGTGAATGTGAAGCACGGCAGCGACCAGAAAAAGTACTCAGGATCCCCTGCGGAATTTTGTAAGAGAACAAAGCGGACTGTGATTTGGGGCGGATATTGCTATGTGTTTTATGGGTGTTGTATAAATTTTCCATTATTAGCGGGAGTCAATGTTTACCAAAGTTTCCTGATATTCTAAATCTCGGACGTTTCATGCAGCAGTTGTAAAGAATTAACGCCACTTTATCAGAGTTTTCCTTATCTTGCAGAAAACACTGCACTTTAACTTTTTAATTTTTAATGTCATACGTCGACGTTTCTTCTATCCCCTCTCTAACAAACAAAACTGAGTAACTGCGGCTAAAGTGGCTTAAAATTATTATCCTGATGAAAACACAAAATGTCAAAATTTTATAGGAATCAGATAAGTTGTTTTGAAATCCGGAAAAAATTTGTTTATCTCAAAATTGCTATAAAATATGTTTTCTGATGTTTACTCAATATGAATATATGTGCTAATTTTAAATTTTACCTAAGATTAAAATCAAATTCAGGGGTTTTAGTAAAAACAACTATTAAAAACAACAAAAGCTCATTGCAACAAAATATTCAAAGCGACATTAATGAAAAATTAAAAATAAAGAAAAAATAAAAACGTATAATTTTTATCATTTTTTATTGGTCTGATGAAGATTTTAAAATTTGTAGATTTTCGCTGAAGTTTAAGATTTTGCCCAATTTTTTTTTTGAAAATTTTTTGAGATTTCGAACTAAAAAACTCTTTATTAATAAACGGAAAATAAAAAAATGTACAGTTTCAAAAAAATTTAATTAAAATTTGTACAAAAAGCCACATAAACTGTTTTATGATTCTTCCAAATAACTCATTACACAGAACAAACTTTTTGTTTCTTATTGTTATATCTTGATATTACTCCATTAAAAATACTTAAAACAAATTTAATAAAGGTGTAATTTAATTGTTATTAGAAAATACCCTTTGATGCATTATTTAAATAGTAGTTTTCAATTTATTATTTAAAAAAGCACATTAAAATGCCACTCCTTTATACTCAATTCGTTATCAAGAAACAACATTTCAATGTTTTGTTTTTTGAATAATAGATTTGAAAGTGTCATTGATATTTTTCGTGTTGCAATTAGAATCAACAATACTGAATACTTTTGTCTGAGGACGCTGATAAATTTATACAGCATCATTTTTTTAAAGCGCTTTCCAAGCGTGGCCAGGAATCGGCGGTGGCTGGCAGTTTCAGTTGAGCTTGCCCAGTGAACACCAGGCTCAGTCACCCCAGGAGCCTTTCACCCCTACATTTGCAATTGAGATGGGAATAAACTATAGAGAGCTAATTTCCAACACCATCAGGTAATAACGCCTATTAGGCGGAATTTTATATTAAATAATATTATGAAACAATTGTTTGTTGATAATATTGTGAAAAGAATTAAACTAAAGACAAATTCTATCAGGGTGAAAATAGCTATACTCATATGCTATCAGGAAGCGTTATTATTTAAACACTGAATGTTGTGGGATTAATGCCAGAGGTTCATTTCAAATTCATTTACAAATACTTCAAATCGTTAAAATAAAAACAAAATTACCATACGTATTTTTGTCATTGTGTTTTTAATTTTTATATATTTTTTTGCACGGCGGGCGGCTGTCGCGACTGCTCTGTCGCTTCTACAGTGCCATTGAGTTTAGGTGGTAAAGTAACCACTCAATCTCCGAGAAAATATCACGTGGAGAGAAACACCTGACGCAACTTAATAATAATTGGTTACATCATCCCTGACAACTTTTTTTATTTTTTTTAATTATCGCGCGTTTATTCTTCGTTTCTTTCTGACGGCGTTCGGTTACGCCCTTAATTTCAGTCTTAAAGATTTTAACTTTAAAAGCTATGTTTTTTTGAAAAAAAAAAGAAAAAAAACATTCCGTACCACAGTTAAAACATACATCTATATTAAAAATGATTGAAACTATAAGTTAAATGAATCAATTAGATTTTTTCATCCTATAAGTAATAATTTTGATTTTATAATATATAAGAAACCAAAACAACACTCAGTTAACAGTTAAGTTAGCAACACTCAATTATACCTAAGCAAAAATCAATAAACTTTCAAACTTTATGAAATATAAATTTGTTTTTATAATAAAATCCTTTTGTTGTAACATTTGTGCTGTAATCAAACCCTAAAATCGCAACCACTGCATTAAATTAATTGAATGTATTTCCCATGAAGTTTTTCCCATAAAAACAATAACACAAATACTATCAAGCTCTAAGAAGATTTAGATAGAATAATTAAAAGGTCTAAAGACTGGCAGTTGCAGTTGGCTGAAAGTAAATGTGAGGTGTTGCATATTGGTAATAAAACCCACCATACAAGTTTTGAGTATACTATAGACAAAGAAATATTGTCAGAATCGAAAGTGATAAAAAAATTAAGAGTTTATATGTCTGAATCTCTAAAATTTTCAGATTATTGCAGAATAATTTCAAAACAAACTTTGCAAACATCGGCTTTAATTTTTAGAACTTTTAATTCAAACCCCCTAGAAAATCCATTTTAAGCTTACACTACGTATGTTAGGCCGCAGCTAGAATATGCCAGTGTAGTTGGAATCCTTACTTACAAAAAGATATAAATTTAGCTGAAAGCGTTCAGAGATCTTGTACTAGACGACTATTAAATAAATGTGGTCTGAAAATGGTTTTGTATAAAAGATTAAAATTTTTAAAGTAACAGAAACTTCAAGATTGTCAAAAAAGGTTTGATCTTACTGAATGCTACAAAATATTAAATGGTTTTTCAAACCTAAATGTCAATGAATTTTTTACATTTAACTAAAATCACCTGCGAGGACATTCTTTTGAAGAATTTTTAAAACTAGAATAGATGCAATGAAATTCTTTTTTTCAAACCAGGTTGTTTCAAAATGGAATAGTTTATCAGAAAAACATGTCTCAACAAAAAACATAGCAATTTAAAAAAAGATATTTGAATGGCTCAATTACATTAATAACATTAAGCTCAATAACATTAAGCCCTTGAGTCATTTTCTAGATTACACCATAGTTTTGTTGTGTTGGCGAACGTGATCGGTTCGCAGTGATACAAATGTCTTGTTATTTTCGAGAATAAACACATTTGATTTGATTTGATATGAATGTACACTTTTTAGGCATTATTATATAGAAAAAAAATTCAGTTTAATTGTTATTGGGTGTTTAAAAAAATAAATGATAGTTATGTTACTAAAATTAAATGACTAACCAAGTCATTTCTAACGTGTAATTAGTTTTTTTTTACTTGCGTGCTACATTGTAAAAAGAATTATTGGTAAATGTAAGTAGTATTGCAGTCTAATATTATAAATTTTAAATGTTCGCTAAAAAAACTGGCACTTATTATATTTCTGCAACTAATTTAAAGTTAAGTATTGTTCATTTGCATCGTGTGATCTTGATTTATTTTTTAGAATAAATGAGAACTCGGAAACTGAAATTGGACTGTCAGTAGAACACCACAGTCGTTTAAATGACAATAAAACTCCTTGTAACCAACCAGAGGTGCCCAGCCATGCAGGGTCAGTTTTTTTGTGTACCATTCCATTATCTATTGCATTGGTTTCTAATTTACTTATTTATTATTTTTTTAATATAAAAGCTTAGTAGTAGAGTATATTTTATTTAACCTTTTTTTGGTATTATGTCTGAGGCCACACTGAGAAAAAATGATGATAAAACATATACTAATTTTTAGCAATTAATGGGTGATATATATTGCCATGGGTTTTTTAACTATGGAAATTAAAATTTAAAAAAATTAAAGAAAAAGCCATTCAGAGTACAAAATTAATGGCGTAACCACTCTACGTCAAATAAAAATAAAGAATAAACGCGCAAGCCAGGAAAAAACATTTTGTGGTGATGTAACTAATTATTTTTGAATTGGGTGACGTGATTTTAAGTACAATTATTGCTTTTAAAAATTGTTTCAAATACATAGAGTAAAATTACGTTTTATTTGTTTTTATTCTTAAAATTAGATTATGTTGATAATAAAAATATGGAAATGCACTTATACTGCAAATTCAAACCATAGCTAACTAAAATTCAGTTTAAAAGTTTAAAACACAAATAACAAAAATAATTTAACCGCTAACAGTTGTCCGCCGTTTTAGCGATGTTTTTGTTGTTTGATTATTGCCAAAGAAACTGTAAAAAAAGAATCCCAAGACACGAGAATGAAGATGTCTTGCAGATGCTACACGAGAGTTCTGAAACATGAGAGTCCTGAGACACGAAAGTCTCGAGACACGAGAGTACCAAAGTTTTAAAGGTGCGACACGAGCGTCCCAAGTTATAAGAGTTCCGAGACACGAGACCCCTGAAGTTTTTCAGGTGCGACACCAGCCAGAGTCGCAAAACACAAGATTTCCAAGACACAAGAGTCCCAAGACCGAGAGTTTGAAAAAACTAGCGGTAGAGACTCTCATATGGAGAATTTTTCTTCCATTGCCAAAAGGCTTTAATTGAGTGATTTTTTGCTATTTCTAAAAAGAATAATTTAATCCATTACCAATAATGATCTTAAAGACTTGGAAATTTTTTTAAAACTCTTAGAATTTTTTTGTGTTTTCTAATGAACCAACTTTTACATATGACAAATCAGTTTCGTAGGAAAAATATGGAGCAGTAGATATAATTGTTAGAACAATAATTATAATAATAAAAAAGGAACAGAAAACACTAAATCATAAAAACAACTGAAAACGTTGAATTTTTTTCTACTGAACACAATAAAACCAATTTCGTTTATTAAAGGCGAACGCGGAACCGCCGCGCTTAAACTACTGTCCAGTGGCGCTACCGCCCGGCAACGCCCATGACTTGTAGTGTCTATTTCTATTTTAATCTACTCTCTAAAACATCTTATTGGTTTTGACTTTGCGAGTTGCATGCTCTAACAGTAAAAACCTCGTACATCGTCAACCAAAACGGTTTTTTACTGGCATACCAGTAAGAAAATACTGGTTGCGTCAGTAACCAGTAAAAAAAATTGCTGGTTTCACCGGTAACCAGTAACTTAAAGAGTGTTACAGTTACTGGTTACCGGTAAAACCAGCAATTTTTTTTACTGGTTACTGACTCAACCAGTATTTTCTTACTGGTATGCCAGTAAAAAACCGTTTTGGTTGACGATGTACGAGATTTTTACTGTTAGAGCATGCAATTCGCAAAGTCAAAACCAGTAAGATGTTTTAGAAAGTATAATATTAATTTAAAGGGTATTTTTTAATTCGTTTTTGGGATCAAACTCAGATCGCTAATTTGATTTCATTTAATTTAAAAATAGTGTATGTAAAACAATTTTCTCTAAAAAATAATTTATTTTTTACCATTTAGAGCTTGTCAATTATCTTGCTATATGAAACAAGTATACAAACAATGCAATTGCACCATTTACGGTGTAAGTCCTTCTATAACTGTATTAAGTAAGGAATACAGGATTTGTATGGGAAAGCAAGACGGTCAGTGCATTCAAGGTAAGTAGTGTGTTTTAAATGAAAAATTTTCAAATATTACAGTGTCCAGAGAAATATTTTGTCAGCAGATTTACTAATATTGCTACGTCATTTTATATTAACTTCGACCCTTTTCAAATCAAAAAACTACATTTCAACTGATTTTAACAAATTTTGAAGGTGTTAAACATAAAAAATGTGTTAAAAAATTGCAAGTTGTAAAAATACAGTTAAGGAAGACACGAGTGGTCACTAAAACCATATTTTTTTAAAAATATATTTCATAACATTTTTGTTACAGGGGTTTTTGGAATAAACTATATATAGCCAAAAATCGCTAATAATTATTTTAAAACAGTGCACATGAGAAAAATACTTTTAAAGTCACTCAAAACAATAAAAAGACATTTTTCTTAAAAGGTTTTAACTGTTCTTAAAGTGTCTGAAAACTTTTAAATCTCCTGAAGGTAAAACACACTAGCAAGTTTTAAACGTATGATTTGATATTAAAAATTAAAATATTTCCAAATATTAAAATACAAGTAAGACAAAGATATAAAATCATCTACCAGGTAAGTTACCCGTTTTATATATATATATTTTTGATTTTTGATAGCTTCAGAAGTAAAAAATGGGTGCTTCATAACAAAACGAAAAATAACGTTTTACTTTTCTTCTACCTAATTGCCTTTTATTTTTTGTCAAGTTATCTACTATATTCACACTAATTACTCGTACAATTGCTTAATTGCTTTATCCTGACTTTAAAACCGCCTTGTTACTTTACTAATGAATCTTTTGACTTTATCCTAGCTATTTGATAGCATCAAATACATAATATAATGTCAAGCAATATTTCACTGTTCCACCTTCTAAACAGTTCAAGCTGAGACCATCCTTTATTTTGTTACCATAGAGGTTTCACTTTCACCTGTTCTATTTTTCGTTCACAATCTCTGTCGTTGAACAGCTATTTACCACTACAGTTTAGCAACTTTTGCCAAATATCATGCTTATAATTAATACATCAGATTTTTACATAAATATTATCGTGGACCGCGAGCGCCATCAGCAATGCAGAAAATTTCACAAGATAATATTTTTATCAGCAGGTAGATATTATATAATTGTGGAACTCATGAGTCATGGGGAACATTAGATATTTAAACAAATGTTAAACTTTTAAAAACCCTCAAATGTACCTTAAAATTTTAATAATTAACAAGTCATAGGTCGTATTTGTTTTAGATAAAACAGAACAAATCACGAATCTAACCTTGAATTATCAAAAGAAATGCTTGCCACTTTGTGAGGAATGGATTTACAAAACTTCCTATTCTCTTAGCAGTTTCAAAAACAGAACAAGTTCAGATGGGAAAATGATAGTCGCCAAAATTAAAATTGGCTTAACAACTCTACGCTATACAAGGGTAAAAAATAATGGATTTTTGAACATTATATATATATATATATATATATATATATATATATATATATATATATATATATATATATATATATATATATATATATATATATATATATATATATATATATATAAACTATAAGCTTATAAACCTATAACCTGTTGGTTATAAACTTGGTTGATTTTTGTATATTTTATGAAAAAATTTATATTTTGCGGTTTTATTTGTTTTTTTAAGGCCCGTTCACAGTTATGCACAATGCACGATGCACAATGCACAATGCATTAAAACTCCAAAAGAAGGTGTTCACACTTACGCACAATGCACGATGCACAATGTAAAATGCATTATCGGACCTGGAACGGCGTTCCAAGTTTTGTGCGAGTAGCAGCGCGCTTCGAAAATTTGTACGCAATTTTTTCGTAAAAGTACATACGTTGAGAACTCTCCTGCTTTAAAAAACGAGTCAAATAATAAATATTCTTGAACAAACGACTTCACATTTCATTATACAAAAAATTTAAAACATATCTTTTGTGTTTAAACAAATATAAAACATAATTCTATGCAAAAATAAATACAAAAAGAGTAATTTTAGAACTATATTTTGGCTTTCTTAGCTTTGTTGACTAATATTCAGGATTGTTTATCCCAAAATCGGTCAATTCGAGTTTTTTGTCAACTTGGATTTGCAGCAACGCTATTCTTTTTTAGGTTTCGTTTTTTAATAAGAGAAATAAGCATTTCAAACCGTATTTAACAATATTTTTGGCTGAAAATTTGTTTTAATGCATTATGCATTGTGCGTAAGTGTGAAAAGGTACTATAATGCACTGTGCATCGTGCATTGTGCATTATGTATCGTGCATTGTGCATTGTGCATTTTGCGTAAGTGTGAACCAAAGAAAAAGGCTATAACCGCACAGTTTTAATTGGTTCACCCATTTCTGCATACGAATTTTCGGCGTCAGCCAGATATAATTCAACAATAATAGTAGAGTTCTATATAATTAAACCTAAGATTTGGAGTTTTTGCAGTCACTTGATTAAAATTTAAAAATCCAAATATTGTTTTTCAAAATAAGTATTTAAAACGTTAAAATCCAGATAAAAAAATATTAAAAGATATTTTTACTTATATTTAGAAACAGCGTTAATTCACTTATTTTTCAGATATGTTATTAACTATTAAGCCATGTCAGGTATGAAAAGTGCGTTTGCAACTGTCAAATCGCCTTAATTTTTGTTGAAAAACCGCGCAAAAACTACTGAACGTACTTTTACCAAACTAAACATCATAAGAAACGGTCAAAGAGTTGCGCACTATTGCCATGCAAATTAAACCACATCGCATGAAAATTATTTCTTATGTAACTTTAGTCTATTATGCCATTCTAAATTCACTATTTAGTTACTTGGCTGTTTGTATAACTGAAACGGCAATTTTTATGATAATCCATCAGTGTTCATTATCGTTTGTTCAACAAAAAAATCTGGTATTTTGTGTCTTAACCTAAAAAAAAATTTTAGGTTGAAGAGCAAATGACTTTTACTATTTTCAATGTGATCAGCAATGTTGGCGGTCAACTGGGTCTTTGGCTGGGGTGCAGTACGCTCACAATCGTCCAAGCTGCGGTTATTTTCGCTGGGGGAATGGTTTGGAACAGTAATAAAAAAACTTCCAACTCTGAAATCAAAAGCATCAAATAATCAAACGCATCAATTTCAGAATAATACAATGATAGATTTGTGTATATTTTAAAAAGTTTTTACAGCAGAAATAAACTTCTATTGAAACGCCAAATGACTAAGAAAAGCTTTAAATTTAAAGTCTTTAGTCATTTTCTTTTTTTTAACGAGCCAGGACTTTTGTGATATTATGTGTAATAATGTTTAAATGTTATGTATTTTCCCTGGAGCCGAGCGTGTTTTGAGCAATGAATCCCTATCACGTCAGGATTTTAGGGCGCTCAAAATGTCATATAGTATTCAAGATCACGTCGGGAATGGTTGTGGTGTGGTGTGGAAGGAGCTTTAAGAATCGCTTTTAATCATTTAGCGCTTGGGAAAAAATTGAATCTCCAATGAATGAAAGATCTTCATTTTTTCCCAAGCCCTAATTGGCTAAAAATCATTCTATACGGTCATAACTCTGTGACACTCAACAAACAATGTGACACTCAACACTTTAACACTCAACAATTTTCTTTTAAATGGGAGGGTTTTGACTATCGTGATAGTCGTGAGTAAGGAACTTGAAAACATTTTTAAAAAAATTAATAGCATTTTGAATCTCAAATTAGCGTATATTTGGAACCAATCGTAATGGTGCACTTGGTACCCTCACGTCAGGATTTTAAGGACTCATAAAATGTCATATAGTATTCGTGATCACGTCATATATGTTTTGCTCTGTGGGAATAATTGTGGTGTGGAAGGAGCTTTAAGAATCGTTTTTAGGCAATTAGCGCTTGGAAAAAAATCGGACCTCCAATGGATGAGAGATCTCCATTTTTTCCCAAGCCCTAATTGGCTAAAAATGATTCTGGTCATAACTCTTTGAAGGACTTTAACACTCAACAATTTCCTATCGTGTAAAAGGAAGTAGCGACTTTAAAAATCTTATTAAATTATTAACTACTGGGGCCTATTTCATAAAGACGTTTGTAAATCTTCATTTTACAAATCTCCGCCTATTTTTTGTAAATTACATGATAGAGGATATACGACAGGGCAAATATTGATCGGTCAGCGGATTTAAAATGACGTGGCTGCGACCAATCAGCGCAGAGCAGTGCGTTCAGATGCTCCCCCTGGATTACAAGTCGAAAAACCTTTATCGTGTATTTTACAAAAAATAGGCGGAGATTTCTAAAATGAGAATTTACAAAGGTTTTTATGAAACAGGCCCCTGAACGTACAAAAAGAACCCAAAACGCTAATGTAGAAAGATATTTAGGCTTAGAATTTTCAACCATTTCATTATTGTGGTGATTCACGTTCCTCTTAGTTTCACCCGCTTTAAACTCTATAGCAGTTCCAAGTTTCCTAAACACTTTTTTCCGAACTTGTGCCGGAAGACTTATTTTTAATGTACAAAGCGTCCAGATTTCTGGGATTGTACGGCTGCATTGGTTTCTATATTGCAGCTTCTGTGGCTAAAAAGCGTTGCGCGAAGGTGAATAAAATGGAGTTTAAATATATAGAAATATAAGTAAATGAAGTTCAAATGAAAAACAGTCTGTAGTCAGTTTTATTGTGTTCAATCAAGTTTATTATAATCACTTAATAGTAAAAACAAGTTGCACTATTCTCTGCAGAAAGCTAATCGTGGGCGCGTACAGAAAGGTGAAAAGCGTTGCGCAAGGTTACTAGCAGAAAACGGCGAATTTCTGCTATAAAAAAAAACACACACACACAGGCAAGTTTTCTTTCAAAATTTTTATTCCAATTCTTGATTCTAGCAAATCCGTTGCAAGTTCCCCTAATTTTTTCCTCCCGTGCAAATTTTTTTGGCTTAGATTTTAGTTAAAAAACTTAAAATAGCTCACATTTATAGTGGTTAGCTCAAAATTTTAGTGGTGGGCAGTTCCGGGCAAAATTTGGACTTCAGGTTCAGGATTTTTAGAAAATCTCAATTCCCGTGTTCCGGGGGTTTCACAATTTTATAGGCAGTTCCGGTTCCGGATGTTCCGGGCAAAATTTAGAATTCCGGTTCCGGCTCCTGTTCTTAATAAATCTTAATTCCGGTTCCGGGGGTTCCGCCCATCACTACAAAATTTTGTTTACCCGCAGACATCCTACGATTTTACACGCACTTCTGATGAGACTACGGCGAAAATATTCGACAGCTTCAAGTATACAGTGGTTGCAACTACGGTTAGTGATGTTTCTCATAACTCTGACTGGTTTTCGAAGCTTAAAAGCACACCCTTTTGGCATTTTTAAACTAATTTTTTGCAATTTTTCCAAACTTATTAAAACTACTAAATATTTCAAAAAATGTAGCTAAAATAACAGAGTTTCAAGGGATTTAAGGGACGGATCTCCGGAGCTTCCTGGTTTTAAATCAGCGGAGCTCCAGAGCTAGATATTTACTACTAAATATTTCAAAAAATGTAGCTAAAATAACAGAGTTTCAAGGGATTTAAGAGACGGATCTCCGGAGCTTCCTGGTTTTAAATCAGCGGAGCTCCAGAGCTAGATATTTGTATAGGAACACCACTGACTGTATGGTCACTTTACTTATCCCAAAAACCTTGGAAACTGCCGTGCAAGCGATTCCATTCGACAACGGCGAATTGAAATCCACCATCATTATGACCCTTTACATTTTGGGAAATTTTAGCGGAATTTTTCACTTCATAATTTTCCTGCGAATCAAAGAAATAATCGTCGCAATTAAAGCGTTGTTTTGATATGTAAATAAATATTATTAATGATGTTCTCAGGAGCTACGAAGCAGTCCTGTTTCCGGAGTTAAAGACTATATTTTGTGCAAATTTAATGAATAATTCAATCAATTTTTTTGTAAAAACTCTTAATTCTAATTTTGAAAGAATTTTGCTGGTTTTAATGTTGTTGCGCACAACGGTAATTTCTCACGAGCTGTTAAAAAGAAGTAAAAATACTTTCACATGTTTTGTTGTCATTAACATTCAAATGTACACGAGCACTTTGATATATTTTACGTTTTCTGCTGTGCTTTCATTTTTTTCATGCAGAACATTATCTCATACTTTTGACGCAGAGTTCAATTAAATTTTTATTAACAAATTGCGTTTTTGCGTTAATGATTAAGAGACCAAAACAAACAAAAAAAAAAAAAAGGAAAAAAAAAAAAAAAAAACAAAAAACAACCAAAAAAAAAACAAAAAAAAAAAAAAAAAAAAAACACTTAAGCATTACTTGAAGGCATGGCGCAGTGAAAAAGTGTACGTCTAATTGCCATGTTTTGATTTCGAGTCGCGGCAAAATTATTTTAACGTAATCTTACATTACGATTTAGGATAATTTATTTATTGCAGTATTTTATAGTGGCATACTGAATGTCTATGCTAAATGTGGAATCTTGCGTTTAAGTAAAAAAAAAAAAATTAAACAAGCATAAAATGCTTATTCTTTCACAAGAAGAAATTGAATATTTTATTTATATTAAAACCACATTAATCACAGAAAATAATAACGAAACATTCAATAATTGAATACATAACATACTCCACTTGTCTGTTACTTCACTCCACATTACCATTATAAATAATTATATTTTAAGATTTAACACTTAAAACAAGAAAATAATAAAAAAATATACTTACATGTAAGAAACCTTCGAGTGTAAAAGGTACGGTTAAGCAAAACATTTTAAATATATACCAAAAATATGCAGATGTGTAGAAAACACCGCCCTTATTTGAAACTAATAATGACAAAGGTACTCTAACCATTCAATTTTCAGTCACACAAATTTCTAATTTTAAAATATATATTTTATCATTTGTTGTTTTTTTTATCAAAGATACACCAAAACCTTAAAATAAACTCGAAAGAAACTAAGACTTACTACGAAATTGTTCAACCGGGATGCAAGGGTTTCTCCCTATGCGCTGCTTACCCTGTAAAAATTCTTTATAACCGTCAAAATTTTAAAAACATTATAAAGTCGTATTTACAGAATTTTGACGTATAAAACCGTAACTCCAGATATGAATTGTTCATGAGTCACTAAAATGAAGTTACCAAAGCCGGAGATACGGTTATCGGAGCTTCAAAACACATCCGGAGCTCCGTTCTACGTTTCAAATTATTTTTTTTTAAAATGATTTAAGCGAACTTCACAGATAAACAGTAGATGACTGGAGCTTTGGAGCACGATATTTAGGGCTACCAAAATCACTACATATTTGCAGGCCCTGTGCCAGGGGGACCATGGCCCCCTATAGAAAGGGGAGTTGGTGGGTCCAAGGGTGGGGGGAGGTAAAAGGGAAGGAGACTCACCTATGACCCCTGCTTATCCCGACCTCCTTTCCTAGTGTATGCTAAAAATGGATTCTGCTTGATTACCTGCCTTCAATTTAATATAAATAGGTATTTTTAAGCCCCAATTTTGCTGATTTTCAATTCTAAATCAAAAAATTTCGCCTCCGTCAAACCCCCCAGCGGACGCTTTGCATCCGCCTGATGCTGCTGCGCGGCATAAAATGCGGCGCTTCGCGCCACATTTATTTACTGTTTTCATATTTCTAGAGTCTGGGTCCTCCTTTCAAAAGTCCTGGCACAGGTCCTGCACATTTACAGCTGATACGACAAAATATTTGTGAATACAGCTGCAAGATAGAGATTAGAAACAGGCTGATGAACAACCAAAACAATTTGACCTAATTCACACTGAAGTGACAAACATAAAAAATGGACAGCCTCCCTGTTTTTTTTTTGGGGGGGGGGCATACCCGACGCCCAAATATTTTTTTTTTGGGGGGGATGTCCCAAAATTTTTTCTATGAGGTATATCTCAAATACCTTATTTTTAGCGTTTTTAGTACTGGGACTCCCAAATTTGAGGGAGGTGTAGATGTCCGGGCTACTCCCAAATTTTGGAAGGAGGAGGGTTTCGGCAGTTTCGAGATTTATAGGGGAGTATGCCACCCTCCTGCCCACATATGGTGACAGATGACGATAATGGTGTAAAAAGGCGCGAAATGTGTTATCACTTGACACTTTGGTGTAAAACAGCACCATAGTTCACCATCGAGTGACAAGTGGAACTGTGGTGACACCGTCACGATGTCACTCCAGTCTTAACTAGGCTTTCCAACGCTTTCCAAGCGCAATAAAACGTAAACACACCAAATTTAAATAAAAAAACAAAACTTAACCACGAATTACAAATAGCGGCTTGATAAACAGCTAAAAAACTGTTTAATAACTTTGATCCCAAATAAATCTTAAAGTTTAATCTGCAGTACAGTTGGTAGATAATCAAAATAAAGAAGGGTGTAAATAATATTTCGTAGAAACAAAACCGAAACAGCCAAAAGGCTGAGTTTCAAAAATAAGAATTTTTTTTTTAAAAAAGGAGAGTCAGTAAAACTAATGGTTTTTTTTTTCGATCTCAAATCAAATAAGTTAAACTAAACTAACCCATTTATATCAAAATTTCTCATGGGTATTTATGGTTTTAATTGGGTACTAATGTTCCGTTGAGCTCCGGAGCTTTGTGTATTTTTTAAAAAACTATTTCAATATCTAATAAGCTTTAAATTTCAATTTAACGTCAGACGGAAACGACCGAAGCTCCGAGGCAAAATACTGTTGAAAATGAAAACCGTTAGTTTTAATGTTTTGAATTAGACTAAGAAATATTAAGTTCTATAACTTGAGTGTAAAAATTTTTCTAATAAAACATCCGCCATAAGCATATCGTGCTTCGTGCGATACATAACAAAAATGACCAATATTATAATTTATGAAAACACAAAAAATGTGACATAGCGTGGAAAGACCTCGACTTTAACATACATAACAACTTTTACCGGAACTAAACTTAACCAATGACCTATAAGCGACACAATCAAAATATAGCCTGTTGCATCAAAAGTAAATGACATATAATAGACATATACAAATGTATGACTATTATTTTGTTTAACGTGTGCCCCTATCAGGGCCGTGTTGATCTGAAATAAATTGTGGCTTTTTTCTGCAGAATATTATTAAAATTATGTAATATATGACTAGCCGAAAATTAAGTCGTAATTTTTCATTGCGATACCCATCCTTTAAAATCCAATCAAAATTAAAAATTAAATATTTTACGGAGTTCTTGTCAAGGTCTGTTCCCATTTAAATTTTGACATTTAAGGCCGGTTCACAGCAGAGTGGCAGAGGATAGTGAACGCGCGCGTCTACATCATTACACCGTCATTGTTGCTGCGGTATGAAGGGTTTGGGCTGTGCGTCACCTATCAGCTGCCAATCCGGTGGAACCGACCTTTATAGTTAAGTTTTTTATTAGTTTGCATCTTTTTCTCTGCAGAACAAACCCTGGCAAATGAAAACAAAACGCTTTCAATTTTACAGAATGAAATGAAAAAGTTTTCATTCGAAAAATTATCATTTGACAGTTATTCCTCCTAAACTATCACTACTTTAAAGGTGCAGGCCTCTAAATGTTGTTATAAACAAATCTCTTACAAAAGCAAAACCATAACAAAAACTACAAAAAAAACAAAAAAAACAACAACACCAACACACAACACACAAACCACAACAAAACAAAGGGTATTTTTGCGCTTCCGCTATGTGTTTTTTATTGTTTTTTTTTTACCAACTTCGAAATTTTCCGGTTTAGTTTCTTCGTGCGTGCCATTTTCTTTGTCTTTGAAATTCTTCTCTTTGTGTAAAGGTACATAAATGTCGTGGTGACATTTTAAAAATTTTCTCTTCCCCCTTTTTACTCCACACAAAACCCCCCACCTCTCTAATTTGCATCCTATAAATGCGGTTGAAAACCCAAACGATTTTTTGCCAACTTTAGTGTTGTGACTTTTAAAACGCACTACCTCATGTTCGATGTCCTATAATTGTGGTTAAAAACCCAAACTAAGTTATTTTTTTACAAACTTTTGAATGATCACTTTTAAAAGACACCTCCACCTGTTTTGCAGGAATTTCGAAGTTTGCTGGCAGTTGGTCGTCAAAAAAGCACATGATTTTTTGTTTTTTTTTCGGATTCAAAACTTCCAAAATTGCGTAATTGTGTTTCATCAAAATTAATTTTGATGTAGAATTTTTGGTTTCTTGTAAAAAAGTTTTTTTTTTTAATAACGGCAATATATCGGTGAATTTTTAACGAATTAGAACCATTTATGGTTGAATGATATCTGGCTGACGCTGAAAAGTACAATGCAGACATGAGGGGACCAATTAAAATTGTGCGGTAATGACTTTTTAAAAAAAAACAAATAAGAACGCAGAATTTTTTTTGAATTCAATTTTTTCACAAAATATACAAAAATTAACCAACTTTAGCCCTTAAAAAATTCACAATTAGGTTACAAATTAAGTAGTTTGATAAATAATTATTAAAATACAGTTTTTAATCTTTGTTATTAATCCGCTTTAGTGAAAAATTTTGAATGTTTTTGTCGTTAAATAGTCGATTCAATACTGCAAATATCGTGTTCAGCTAGATTTTATTTGCCTATAAATATATAAATATATTGAAAAGCTGAAAACACACAACACGAGGAATATTTTAAAAGCCGGTTTTACCGCTGAAAAATGACTAATCATTTAGAGAAATGACCTTTAGAGCACAGTATAATATAATACGAAGCCACAATTAAAGAAGTTAAAAATTTTAGAAGCCCTTTTCGCAAATTTGCGAGTTAACGAACCATACCATAATAGAAAATGCAAGTTTTAACAAAACACATAACATAAATACGGACATTTTCAACACTATGGTTTTTTGCCAGTGTTGTTTTTACACCCACCCAATTACATCAGTACACTGAAAAAAAAACCCAAAAAAAACATTTTTTGAGTCGAGTGCGTCACCCCTCGTCATCTACCTATCGCTATTATCACTTGCTTCAGCGGATTGCGTCAACCCTCGTCGAAAATTATAATAAATTACAGTTCACTCCTCCTCCGGGGCGTCCAGTAATTCGAATCCGTTCCCGTTTCCGGCTTCTCCGGCCCGACCCGGCCCCGATCCTCCGCCGGGATCCTTCCGAGCCCTGGCTCGCTTTCTGGCGCCTTCCGCCGTCGGGGCCAAAGTACCACCGTCGTCGGCGGGGGTGACGGACTCCCCGGAGGCCCTCGGAGTGCCCTGGGCACTGCTGTCCGGGTCTTCGTCCAGCTCCGAGTCGTTGGCCGCCACGTCCCCTTCACGGTCCGTGTCCCGATCTGTGTCCGTATTCTGCTCTTGATCCTCTTTACCTGACAAAAAAAACCGCAAAAATTAATTTTGGTTCCCTGACAAAAAATAACCCAAGTAAATAGTTCTTTCCCTTACAAAAAACAGCCCAGGACTTAATTCTAATTACTTGACAAAAAATAACCCAGGAATTACCCAAATGACCCTTTCTATCTTACCAAAAAATAACCTTTTTCTGATGGCCAGATATTTATCGTGTCTAATTATTTTATTATCTAACTATACTGCGCACACAATAATTTGAACCCTGATTTTTTGTGTTTGTCTGGGCTCGTAGCCCATTACAATGAAGCATAGGTGGGCAGGTGGGACGGTTGGGGGATACCTTTTCTCCCCCCCCCCACTTCTGAGTGGGAGAGGGGGGGTTAAACCCCCTTCTCAGAATTTGGGGGGTTAACCCCACCTGTGCCCATGTATGGTATACCCCCCAAAATCCAAGAGGCTGCCAACCTATGAAATGAAGTATATATTTTTGTAAATATTTATTAAGTTTTTTCATTTATATTGAGGTTTTTTTTACAATTTCATTTTAGTTCCATTTAACTAAAATTAATTATTTATAACATTATTATACGATTGGGGATAGATTCTTAAATTATCTGTGTTGCGTTTCTTTACTTTAACTGCTAAAATAAGTTCGCAGCATTTAATCATCGCGGTATGAAATCATCCAACGTTTTATCAAATATACAACAAAACTGAATATACAACAAAAGTGGAGTATAACAAAAAACAAGCAAGCAAGCAAACAAACAAAATTACTTTCGTCATCATCTTTCTTATCTTCGTTGTCCGAATTCTTGTCTTTCTTTCCTTTTTTCTTCTTTCCATCTTCTTTACTCATCACCTAAATTTTTTGTTAAATCCTTTTTATTCCAAATGTTTTTAATTCTATTCAGTAATTGATTTTTACTAGCTTATAAAATCTACAGTCAAATGCAATAAAATGCTTTAAAAATTGTTTTTATTATTGCAATAAAAATTAACTAGTTGCATAAACTTTTGTAATAATTTTTGGCTTTACTAAATCACTTTTTTAATTTAGATTTAATACTAATTTTGGGCATTTTTTCCCAAGCGGATTTTTGTTTATACTCGTTTTAAATTTTAAAAAATATTAGTTGAGAATAAATCTTGTTATTTTGTAAGCATTTTAACAATTAAACAACAAATTTTAAATTTTATTTCTGAAAAGGGAGCTTTAAATCTTTCCCCACTTTAGACTGGAAGCAAAAAACGATTAACCCCTAATTTTAAAAAAAAAAATATAAAAATATAGGGTGGCGGAAAAAAAAGCACCCGTGGCAAAGGCGAAAAAAACACCCGTGCGCAAGGCGAAAAAAAGCACCCGAAAGAAGCACATGACAAGTATCGCACAGCGGCGTTTATTTACTACGTTATAAGTATGATATTATTACGTCATAGCTTATTGTAAAGTATTACGTTTTAAGTTAGTATCATGTATGCATTAATAGTTTAAAATATTTTTAGACTTTTGTACTTGGTTTGTTGATTTTGATCTGCTGGGTTATAAATGCTAGAAATGACAAACAATCTGTGTTAGCTTTAAATTTGAACTCTTCAAATTGGAACTGAAAACTCTTACTATGCGATTTTTCTATTAATAATCACAATACTATAAAATACTATTTGAGCAATTTTTCACACCTTTTAAATCTGTTTGTTAAATTTAGCAGCTTCTTTTAGTTTATATTGGCGGTGTTACTTTTAGTTTATATTGGCGGTGTTAGTTCTAACATGTTTACAATTATACACGGTATTCACAAAACCTTGGACCGGGTTCATTTGGATTGGGTTCGTCTGCTTTGGTCCGAAAACTGTACCGGGTCCACTTTTTGGACCGAGTCTAGTACTTAATATTGTCATCGCACGCTTTCATTAATTTGTTTTAACAAATTTTATTCAAAATCTTGTATTAGGTATAATACAAACAGTTTATACTTTTTTGTTTTAAAAATACATTTTTGATAATTTTTAGTCGATGTAAAAATATGGGACTCGATTTAGTTTTCCCGCTAAAACAAAAGGGCCCAGTCCGAATGGATCCGGTCGGAAGTTTTGAATACCAATGTCAGTTTTTTTCGTTTTAGTTTTGTTTTTCAATTTTTATTTTTGTCCAATATTACATAATAAATATGAATTATGGTTAACGCGTTTCAATCAAATGTACACAAAACTTTTAGTTTTTATTCCATCTTGATTTATTTTTAATTCTTTTAATTTCTAAAATATATTATCAGACCTGTGCACGGTCTGAAAATGCCCCCCCCGTTTTATTGGAGGATTTGCCCCCCCCCCCCGTTTTATTGCCTCGCCCCGCCAAAAAATGAAAAAGTACCCTAAAAATATGACGCCATTTTTGACCTATGATGACGCCATCATCGCGAATTTTTTGCAGTTTTTAGCCTATTTCAATGTATTTTAAGCCATTTTAGACCTATTTTTACCTTATTTCCGCTTTTTTTGTCCCTTTTTTCCCTTTTCCCTTCTTTTTTCTCTTTTTTTCTCCTTTTTTTTTCTTTTTTTTCTTTCTCCCCTGCTTGCCCCCCCCCGTTTTATTGCCCCCCCCGTTTCAAAAAAGTTGCTCCCCCTCGTGCCCCCCCCCCCGTTTTGGAATTGCCCCCCCCCCCGTTTTAACCCCGGGGGGGGGGGGGGGGGGCGGTGCACAGGTCTGTATTATTATAATCGTTAAAAAATGGTTAATTTTGACGTTTAAATGAGCGGAACCTTTTAAAGTTTCTGTAACTGTATTTAGCATCTTTAAATCTTACCAAGCCAGCGTTGGCAAGGTTTCGTACTGTTAATTTACAAGGAAAAAGTCACAGTTAATCGACGAATGTCATAGAAATGTTTTTTTTTTCGTAAACATAAAATAACAACGCCTGGCTGCAGTCCCTACGATTATAATTATATAATAAAACAACGATCGTTTTCTGAAAATTCCAGATTATTGTTTTAAGATCACTATTGCAAAAGTTAATAAAATAAATCGCGTGAAAATCTTTAACAACTCTGAGCAACAAGTTTTATATAAAATACTGATAACGTAATAAATAAACGCCGCTTCATGATATTTGTCATGAGCTCCTTTCGGGTGCTTTTTTCCGCCTTGCGAGCGGGTGCTTTTTGCCGCCTTTGCCTCGGGTGATTTTTTTTTCCGTAAACCGAAATATATCTTCAAAATGACTTCCAAATCCTTTTAAAAGTCTATCAGTCTAAATCTCTTTATAAGTATTTTTAGTAAAACCAAGCTCAATTATATCAAACTTTTTTCTTAATTTCTTATACATATTTTCTTTTGAAAACTGACCAAAACATGCACATGCGTAAAAACGACTCCTCAAAAACTGATATGGCAAGAATGCGTTTAAGAAGACCTCCATTTAAATTTGACTTTAGTCCCCTTCGCCTCTCTTTCGAAAAATTAAAAAAACAAAAAATCTAAATTGGCCGTAAAAAATACCACTAACCGAAAATTTATATTTTATATACCTTATGAGAGTAGGCGGGTTTGAAGCTGTCAAAGAATCCGCAGTCCTCTGTGAGATTCGGGAGGAGCCAGAAGTGATGCTTTCCCCAAGTGCACAGCCACACCAGGGCGAATACTATCGTCCTTACTGAAAGACAACATAATGGATTATTATTATGTTAAATCTCAAAGTTTTTATTAGACTTAAATAGACAGACCTGTGCACTGTCCCCCCCCCGGGGTTTTATTGAGGGGGGGGGCAATTCCAAAACGTGGAGCACGGGGGGCAACTTTTTTGAATCGGTGGGGGCAATAAAACGGGGGAGGGGCAAGCAGGGGGAAAGAAAAAAAAAGAGAAAAAAAAGGACAAAAAAAATAAAAAAAGAAGGGAAAAAGGAAAAAAGGGACAAAAAAAGCGAAAATAAGGTAAAAATAGGTCTAAAATGGCTTAAAATACATTGAAATAGACTAAAAACTGAAAAAAATTCACGATGATGGCGTCATTATAGGTCAAAAATGGCGTCATAATTTTAGGGTACTTTTTCATTTTTTGGCAGGGGGTAATAAAACGGGGGAAGCAAATCCTCCAATAGAACGGGGGAGGCATTTCCAGACCATGCACAGGTCTCAATATATGCTAACAAAAATGCGCAAAGAAACAATCCGAATTTAAATTTACTGTAGCGTATTAACAAAATTTTGGAATATAATACAAAATTTGAACAAGAAATTTTTTTATATACAATAACAAGCAAATTTCATGTAAATTAGGTTATAAAAAAAGTAAAACTATGTCAATATCATTAGCAAAGAACAATTTATAAGCAATTTTTAGAATATTAAAAAAATTTTTGCCTCTGGTGGCTGAGGAGATGCCACCCCACAGACACCGAATTTCAAATTAGTATTGTTTTGTTTATGTTATAAATTATAATCATAGATAAAGATGAACAAGGGGGGTTAGGGTGGGGTCCACTTCACTCCCTCCTAGCCTCGAAATTTTGGGGCTACCCCTAGAAAAAAATTCAGCCCCCCCCCCCTTAAATTTTCGAATTTTTTACCCCCGACCCCCCTTCAGAATTTGAAATCAGACCCTCCCCCTACTCTCTGGAGAAAATTTTAAGTACTTTTTTATACTAAATTTTCTTCCAAAAACGTGAATTTTTAACACAAATTCATGTTTTTAAACCCTTTTTATACCAGAATAATAAAAAACTATTATTAAACCTTTATGGTTTGAAAGTATTTTGCTTCGGACATTGGACACTACCTGAACCCCTTCTAGGTTTCAAAATCTTCCACCCCTGGTCGACCCCCCTAGAAAGCTAGGGGGGTTCGACCCCCTCTAGAACCCCCTCCTAGATTTTGAAATGTCATTTACCCGGGGTAAACACCCCCTCTCCCAGTTTCGGTGACCGTGTTCGTCTATTGATTATAATATACAAAAATTTGAGTTTGAGTGGACGTCCCAATTCGGATCTCTGCGCTGCGGAGTCCAACTTTTTGTCTTCGATTTAGATAATTTTTCGAGAAAACCTTACCCCTCTACCCCCAATAACCCACTAAAATTTATTTAACAAAATATCTCCAGTGGTTCAGGAGTTATGACCCTCCGAAAATTGCGTTTTCTACAACTCTGTACGTGAAAGATTGCTCAATGGGTATAATGATTATGATTTACGTAAAAATTATACACTCAAAGAAAACGGCTACTTTTTACTTTAATTTGGTTTGGTACCTTGATCGTTAAGATTGGTGCAGTATTTCTCGAGATATTGCGTTTTATGTACAAAAACCCTCGATTTTTTAGCTAAAAACACGAAGTGAAGGAAAAAAGGTGGGCAAACCTCACAAAATCACTGCCGTCGTTTGGTGTTTATAACAAAAAAGTTGCGGGTTTTTTGTACGGTAAACGCAAAATTCCGACAAATATTGCACCAATTTTAACGATCAAGGTATCAAATTAAAGTAGAAAGTAGCCGTTTTCTTTAAGTGTATAATTTGTAACGTAAATCGTAATACCAATTGAGCAATTTGTCTACAGAATTGTCGTAAAACGCCATTTTTTGGGGGGTCATTACTCCTGAAACACTGGAGATATTTTGTTGAAAACATTTTTGTGGGCTATTGGGGGCAGCGGAAAGGTTTTCACAAAAAATTATCAAAATCAAAGACAAAAAGTTTGACTCCACACCGCACCTTTAAGCCTTAGATCTTTTATTTTATTTTTTTAAAAGGTTGACATTTAAAGTTTCCTCAATTTTAATTATCCGAGCTCCGGAGTGTGTTAATTTTTTGGCTCGCGCCAATGTTTTTCTCGCTGTCGCAGAGAAGAATATATAATATATATATATATAAACAAGCTTCGTTTGCAGTTCCCCCTCGTTAGATAACTCAAATACAATTGGACATGAGGGAAAAATAGAATAAATTCGACTGACTTCTGAAATAAAAACTGATTGATTGGTTTTTTACCGGATCCCCGTGTATAAATTGCGGAAATGTCCCTTATTTTCTATATTTTTTTCAGACCTCCTAGTTGATTTCGATCGTTCTAAGCTGTCGGCTTTAAGAATAAAAGTTCAGCTGGCAAGTTATATTTTTCATAAGCCGTAGACGTCTGCGTATGACATGTGTTAACAAAAAGCGAGAAAGTCATCGAGTTGTCGCTTGTATTACTAATTAATTTATGATCTGATTAAATTATTTTGATGGAATACAAAAAGGAACCGAGACAAACCGTCGTTAATATATTTTATTTAATATCTTGTATTTTACTTTACAAACATCATTTTTATAAACTGCGCTGCACTGACTGACTCTTAATATTCGTTGATCAATGGTGAATTTTACTAATGATGAATTTGGAATCAAATTTTTTCCACAACTACAGGTTATCTGTCGCACCAAAAATACATAAGAGTCTCTCAGCGTCCCATTCCCATTTCCATTTTTTTGTTTAGAACTTAATTATTACAAAGAAACTTAATCATAGTTTTGTACTTGGTTTTTTTTTAATTTCGAATTTAGAAGCTAGTCAAAGGTTATTAATCTTTTCATTCTACGGTCATGTTAGTATTTTTTATAATGCTTTGCTAGAGCTATAAATATTAGTTATGTTGCTTCCTACCTTCAGTAGCGTGCTTCGGACCTCCAGCAAATTAAATCCGGAGGGAGATCCGCAACTGGATGAGTATTCTACGGGTGGCAAACACAGATGAACAAGGGGGGGTAGTGTGGGGTCCACCCCCCTAGCCTCGAATTTTGGACCCCCCCCCCATAGAAAAAAAAATCCAGGACCCTCCCTCCCCCCAGATTTTCGAATTTTTTACCCCTGACCCCCCTCTAGATTTTGAAATCTGACCCCCCACCCTTCCCTATCGAGAAAATTTTAAGTACTTTTTTATACTAAATTTTCTTCCAAAAACGTGAATTTTTAACACAAATTCATGTTTTTACACCCTTTTTATACCTGAATATCGCTTTTTATTCAACAAAATGTAATATTATCTTATAAAAAAAGTATTATTAAACCTTTAATGGTTTAAAAGTATTTTGCTTCGGAAATTGGACCCCACCTGACCCCCCTCTAGGTTTCAAAATCTTCCACCCCAGGTCGACCCCCCTTGAAAGCTAGGGGGGTTCGACCCCCCTAGGTAGGACCCCCCTTCTAGGTTTTGAAATGTCATTTACCCGGGTTAAACTCCCTCCTAGCTTTTTTACCGTGTTCATCTATAGTGGCAAATGAAATCTTATTTTATGTTGCAAAATAGCACCTTCCCATTTTTTTTCTCAGGTTTTAAATTACAGTTTTGAAAAAAAAAACAAACGCAAGCAAAGTTTCGTACTTATTTTTTGAATAAACTAAAGAAGGGTGACAATAGTTTAATGTTTTTTTTGCTTTGTTATTATGCTTCGAAGTTCCGTCGATTTAAAGCGAAAAGAGGTCTCTACCCAAAATTTCGGGGTGTATGGACACTTACTACATTTTAAACGGTCCCAGTCTTTGATCCAAAACGCTGAAAATGAGGTACCTGTTTGGAAAATATGTACCCATTCATTCTTCCACTAAATATAGTTGGTACATTCAAAAGTCCGAAGCTAAACACACCTGCGGTTAAAGTCTGTCCTGAAAATTGGGACACCCTGAAATTTAGGAGGGGGTGTGTGGACTGGATTAGAGCGATTATAATTCAAAGTCACCCTTTTAAAACCCATGTGAGCCGCGCTTTAAGCCTATATTTGATCTAAAAATACTAGAATTTTGTTGCTCACCAGTGAAATAATCAATTTGTACGATAGCTTCAGCGATGTATATAAAGTTACAATCTCTACAATCATAAAACTATTTTATTGAATGAATCGGACACTCCGCTGAAGAGATTTGTAAAACTTGTATGTAGCGTTTTATTTATACATTATAACTTCATATTTGTTTCCAATCCCGAAGTTAGACAGTAGAGTTATATGTATTTACTAACTTAGTTAAATTCAGCAACAAAATATTTATCTTTACTTAAAAGCGTCGGTTAATTAATTTGTTTCAATTCTATTGCCTCGTTAAACTATTTTCTTTTTAACACTCGAATTTTACGAGCTTTTCCGACCTCCAAAAGCAACTCGTCAGAACAGCTGCTTTTCACCAGACCTCCGAGCAAACTTTGCCCTCCAGAAATATTTTAATAACATTTTGGTAAAAAGAGTCACGGTATATAATTTCTACTAAAACTTTTTGCAGTAAATTAGATTTTGCATAAAAAACATGATTTTTAGCGCAAGAGCTTCTTATATAAATATTTTGTGTTTTAACAAAAATTACAGTATCCTTTGTCTTAAAAATAACTATATATAATTTTAATTCTATGTACTATACAATTCATGACATTTCAAAAAGAGGAGGTCCGACGTCTACTACAATTCATGACTTTCTGGGAGGGGTCCAACGTCCGAGGGGGCGAGGTCAAGTGGAAGTTCCCTCCCTGCGTTCTAAGAGGGACAGACCCGTACTCGGGGTAAATTATATAGTTTCAAATCTAGAGAACAGTTCGATGTTCAAAGCAAAACATTTTTAATCTATTAACTGTTTTTTAATAGATAATACTACATGTTATTGAATATATAGAAAATAAAACGGGGTATTTCGGCATAAACAAGATTTAAAAATATTGATTTCTGTTACATATTCACGTTTTAGTCGAAAAATTAGGATTAAAAGTTGTAACTTCACATTTTTCCCAAGGAGAAGGCGCTCATATTTTAAATTCGAAGGAGGGAAAATTCAGAAATTTGGGGAGAACAGGGGAGAGGGCAGAAGGCATCTTTAATTTTTTTCTAGAGGGAGCCTAGCCTGAAAAATTTCGAAGCTGAAAGAAAGCGGATTCCATCCTATCTCCCCGTAACCGTTCTCTATTACACGGGGTATATATATATATATATATATATATATATATATATATATATATATATATATATATATATATATATATATATATCGCACTTGAAGGCCCGTTCACACTTATGCATAATGCAAGATGCACAATGCATTAAATCTCCGAAAATAAGTGTTCACACTTACGCACAATGCATTATCGGACTTGAAACAGCGTTCCAATTTTTTTTTTCGCAAAGTACCTACGTTGAAAGTTCTTCTGTTTAAAAAACGAATCAAATAATAAAATTCTTGAACAAACGACTTCACATTTCATTATACATAAAATTTAAAACATATTTTTGTGTTTAACAAAATATAAAACATAATTCTATGCAAAATAAATAAAACAAGAGGGATTTTGGAACTATATTTTGGTTTTTTTTAGCTTTTATGACTAATATTCAGGATAGTTTATCCCAACATCGGTTAATTTGAGTTTTTTTGTCAACTTGGATTTTCAGCAACGCTATTCCTTGTTAGGTTTCGTTTTTCAATAATAGAAACAAGTATTTAAAACCGTATTTAACAATAGTTTTGGCTGAAAATTCGTTTTGATGCATTATGCACTGTGCGTAAGCGTAAGTGTGAACAGGTACTATATTGCATTGTGTATCGTGCATTGTGTGTAAGTGTGAACGGGCCTTTAAATTCTAAGAGGGGGTTTTGTTCGAGCAAACACAAAATTAGTTTTCGAACACGTTTTTTCTATCAAATCTCCTAGTTAATATGAATAGAATACAAAAATGAACGTTTCATTCTGCCTTATTTTGCCATCACTATAATAAAAGGTGGAACGTTAAACTCGCCCTACTGGTCGACAATGTTTTTTTGCTAACTCACCTCACCAACTTTATGTAAGTTAAGTAATACTTATTGTTCGCTTCTTGGTGGTGTCTTTGTATATGGATGATTGTAATGTATATATCTATGGATTTTATATAAGCTTTATTTGTATGTATATAATATATAATTATGTTTTTAAATATATTTGTTTGTACGCCTGTAATATTAGGGTAGATTGAAATGTTTCTTGTTCCAACTTTTGGAAAGTTATTCCATAATACATATACAATCGACAATTTCAGAGGAAAAATGTGTAAATTATGTAAATTATTATCAGTGTAAATTATGTTCTAGTTCTGAAAAATTAAAATGATATGAACTCTGTAATCGGTAAGCAGCAACTGAGTTGTAACCTAGCCGTGTCGGGTCGTGTAGAGATTTTTAATATTTCCGCCCGGCACACCCAACTTTTTTAGAATAACACAAAATAAAAAAATGAAAAATATCGGCAGCGGGTACGACTGGGCACCTCTCGGATTTTTAACCCTTTCCCGAGGTAAATATTAGCTCCCTTAATTCGGGTACATTAGGTCGAGCACCTAAAATCATAGGTTGGCAGGGAGGAGGAATGTTGGGGGCATAGGTGAGAACGGTCCGGGAAGCTAGGGGGTGGTAAACATAGGTGAGAAAGTGGGGGGGGGGGGAGCAGGGTGGGGTCCACCCCCCCTAGCCTCGAAATTTTAGGACCCCCCCCCTAGACGAAAATCTAGGGGGCCCCCCCTCCCCCCAAATTTCCGAAATTTTTACCCCTGACCCCCCTCTAGATTTTGAAATCTGACCCCATCCCCCCTCCTCCCTCCCCCCTCGGGAAAATTTTAGGTACCTTTTTTATACTAAATTTTCTTTCAAAAACGTGAATTTTCATTACATATTCATGTTTTTACACCCTTTTTATACATGAATATGGCTTTTTATTCAATAAAATGTAGTATTATCCTATACAAAGAACAATTATTAAAGTTATTGTGGTTTAAAACTGTTTTGCTTTGGACACCGGACCCCACCTGACTCCCCACTAGATTTCAAAATTTCGCACCCCGGGTCGACCTCCCCTAAAAAGCTAGGGAGGTCCGGACCCCCCTCCTAGAATTCAAAATTCGATTTACCGTGGGTAACCACCCCCCCCTAGCTTCCCCGACCGTGCTCATCTATGGTGGTAAACCCGGGGTAAATTGAATTTTGAATTCTAGAAGGGGGGTCCCAGGGGGGTCAGGACCCCCCTAGCTTTTTAGGGGGGGTCGACCCGGGGTGCAAAATTTTGAAACTTAGAGAGGGGTGAGGTGGGGTCCGGTGTCCAAAGAAAAACAGGTTTTAACCATAATAACTTGAATAATTGTTCATTTTATAGGATAATATACATTTTATTGAATAAAAAGCGATATTCTGGTGTAAAAAGGGTGTGGTGTCCAAAGAAAAACAGGTTTTAACCATAATAACTTGAATAATTGTTCATTTTATAGGATAATATACATTTTATTGAATAAAAAGCGATATTCTGGTGTAAAAAGGGTGTAAAAACATGAATATGTGTTAAAAATTCACGTTTTTCAAAGAAAATTTAGTAAAAAAATACCTAAAATTTTCCCAAGGCGGGAGGGGGGTCAGATTTCAAATTCTAGAGGGGGGTCAGGGGTAAAAAAATCGGAAATTGGGGGGAGGGGGGGCACCCTAGATTTTCGTCTAGGGGGGGTCCCAAAATTTCGAGGCTAGGGGGGTCGCGGGGGGACCCCACCCTCCCCCCTTCTCACCTATGGTAGGGGGTTAATCGTATATATACCCCCCTTAAAAATCCCGATTAAAGTATTTATTAGCCGACACCCCCCCCTCCCTAAAATTTGGGGGTACCTACCTAGGAAGGACACATCTCCCCCAAAATTTGGGGGGGTTCCTCTCTCCCAGTACTAAAAACACTAAAAATAGAGTATTTGGGGTATTGGTATACCACAAAAAAATTTTTGGGACACCTCCTGCGGTCCTGCCCAAATTTCGGGGGTCGGGTATACTCCCCTAAAAATCCAGGAGGCTGCCAACTTACATTGTATGCCTCGGTTTGCAACTCTGGTGGTGGTGGTGGTGGTGGGATGTGGGCTTGCAAAAGGCTCCCACCCAAACCGACGCCAAATATTAGTATATTTGCATTTTAGGCCTCTTTTTGTCGTTTTTTTTTAAGTTTGAAAAAATCAATTTACTAAAAAATAAACTGACAAAATAGTCTATAGGATTTCATTTCACTAATATATATATATATATACATAAGTGTTTTACACTTATGTATAATAATAATATCTATTTTGTAATAACCAAGAATGTTGAATGTTTTAAATTATTTTAAATATTTCGTTTTGTGTTTTTTTTGTATTTTTTCAAACCTGTTTACTCCTTTGCTGGTTAGACAAAATTCCTAGAATATTTAAAGTATTTAAAATTTTAAGTCAGTCAAGATCGTTTTTTAACCCTGTCTTTGTCTTTTGTTTATACTTATTTTTATTTGCTACTTTACATATACTTATTTTTTGGTTTATTAGTCTTCTATGCTTATTCATACATAACTTGTTTAATTGACTAACTAAAACTTAAAACTTTAAATTTTTTGTAGCGTAAGGTAATGAAATCACTCTGCTGTGTTAGTATGGTTTTTCAAACAATATTATGTCGAGAATTAGGAGCGAAACTAATTTATTGAAGTTATTTTGTTCTTTTTTTAACTCAAAAATAATGCAATAACTTCTATGCTATGTATGAAACTTTTTTTTTTTATTTTTTTCAATTTCAAAAAATACGTAGTTGTTTTTATAAATTTTCTAAGAGTGAAAATTGTCTTTCTAAAACTTTTTTTTTGTTTTTAAGACAATGCCAATTGTAATTTTTAATAAGAGCGTTTTTAATGCTAAGAAAAATTTTTAATGTCGGAAAAACAGCTTTTAATGTCAAAAATCAAAATATTTCAAGATGAATTTAAGCTAATATTTTTTCCAAATTAAGTTATACTAATAATTAAATATTTTTATGCTTTGGACAAAACTCATAATTTTGTTTTTATTAAAAAAACCGCTGCAACTCTCTGGATTTTGGCCTTAACAGGGGGGGGGGGGGAGATATTACTAGATTTACCACTCTAAAGTTATATAGCAGAGTTCCGCTACTGCCTTGTAAAGCCACGGAGCTTTGGCACGCCACCTTCTATTTGTAATAATTTCATAATAAAGAGCATTGGTAAAAATACCCAAAAAATATAAATTAGAAGCAATCAAAATTTATTTAAAATAAAAAATAGTACTAAAAATGCTAACAGAATAAAATAATTATATTTTACGCTTATATAAGTAAGCTAAAAATCCCTCTTTTATGAGGCGGATATCCAGAGCTCTCTTCGCACTAAATGGCCGGAGCTCTGGAGCAGTTGTTATTGCAGAATAGGAACATCATTATTTCAAATATTCAGTTCGTTGCTATACTCAATAGTTTGCTTCTTATTTTATGCTTTTATTTGGTATACTTCATATTAAAAAACGAGTTTAATTTTTTCATCGAGGACTAGGAGTATTTTCACGCGCCAACTTAATGCGTTTCAATTATTAAAATCTTTAATGTACGATAAGCTTCTTTACAGTTTAATTTCTATTTTAGGCTTTTAATTGCTCTTAGATACTTCATATGAAATGCTGTTGACATCAAATTATCGTCTCTTCTTACTTTTTTTTAACAATAAATATATTAATATATACCTTTAGCGTAGCCCATTATTAACGACGCTCATTAGCTATTAATTTTTCATTCCATTCTTAAAGGCGTCTTGGGGGTGCTCAATAACGGTCTTTTCCTCAACAAGCCGCGATAAGCTGTTTTAGTTTGCATATAAGCAACGCACATATATACTTTCTTGGTGGGATATACATATACATAACGACACGCTTAAAAAGTTGCCTTCTGGCAGCGCCAAAATTCGATCAGCAACAACAAAACACAGCTTTTCACTTAGAGTTAAGTAAGCTACACAATACCCATCGTCATTTGCATTTATATATAAAAAGCTCCCCGCTCTAAAAGAGGACAAGCAATTCTTTTTTATGTATAGAAAAGTTTATTAACTCAAATTTCCATACTATTTTATTATTAACATGCCCATTTAGGTTTTTTTTTCAAACTCAACATATGCTATGCAGACATTTCACCAAGGGCGTAGCCAGAGGGGGAGGGGGTTGTAGCTGTAGGGATGGAAACCCCCCCCCCTTTTGGGCCGGCGGAAGTAAAAATTTGGGGGTTCACTTCACAGGGAAAAAATTTTAAAATTTTTTTCTCGTGTTTGTTCACGCAATCACCAGGGGACGATTTTTAAGCAGTTTTTAGTGCATATTTTAAAAAAATTTTGCCTCCGGTGGCTGGAGGGACACCCCCAGACCCCTCGGCCGACGCTTCGCGTCGCCTGCCACCGCTACGCGGCGCAGGCGGCGGCGCTTCGCGCCGCTAATGTGGCAATTCCCCCCAGACCGCCCTCCGAAATGAAATCCTGGCTAAGCCACTGCCACCCTCCACCTCCCCTGTGCCCCATCTTGTAATTGTAAATCTTCCTTTCCTTGATAGGACCTTCCGGGGGTGGCCAGTATACAAGTTTGTGCGGTGTATATATATATATATACATATATATACGTCATAAATTAAAAATTAAATATTGTATAAATGGTTTTCATAGTAAAATTCAGCTGATAAAAATTATGCAAACGCAAATTTGTTTTACGTTCAACTTTAACATCAGTTTATTAGCTACCTATTTAGGTGAATTATGGTTTCAATTATTTAAAAGCCCATTGAATTAAAAACCCTCTGCAAGCACCGTCTTAAGGCTGGTTTATACTTATGTAAAAACGTCCTTTGGACAAAGTCCAAAGGACGTTTTTACATACGTTTATACGCTGTGTTTGTCCTTTGGACTTTGTCCAAAGGACGTTTTTACATAAGTATGAACCAGCCTTTACGACGTTTTTGCGGGAATTTAATTAGTCGAAATTATAAAACGCCTCGCTCCGCTAGTCATAGGTGGACGAATTGCCTCCCAGATTATTTTTTGGGGAAGGGGGGGAGGGAAGGGGGTTTTCAGGCTACCCCCAAATATTAGGGTCTCGTGTCAGCAGTTTTCAGATTTGTGGGAAAGGGTGTATTATAAACCCCCTGTAAACCTATGCCGTTAGTTGAGTTTTTTTTTTTCAATTTATTACAAATAAGAAACTCAGCTCGCAAGACAATAAAAAACTCTACCATAAATATTTTAGCTGCCCTTGATAATTTTCTCGCTGCTTGCTACATACATATATAATAATAACAGTATATGTTTTTATGATAATATATATAATAAAATAACAGATTATGTATCTGTATTGGTAATGTAATAGTTATATTTTCTGCCAAAATTTCTGCAATCCTTTTTCAATTACAGAAGCCGGGCCAAATATTCACCTTTTTTAACTGTGTAAATGAAAAGAATTCCCTCTGTTCTCATTTATATTTGCTCTAGCGTGAAATCAAATTTCCATTTTCTATTAGGCCCGGGAACTATGCTTAAGCTACACACGTAGTTGGAAAAAAATTCGTTCTTTTGTGACAAGTCCGCGCTTAGGACTCTGCTTGAAACGCCAAAATAGGACGCTAATTGGATTGAGCTAGCGGAAAATCGCCATTGAGTCTTTTTAAAAAAGCGCGAAAACAGTCAATTTCCGTAGCGAAATTTTGTTTTATCTAATTTTCTATTTTAAATCTAAACTGAGAAGCTACAGGCGCCTTCCATACTTCACCTGGATAGTGTATTGATTCTGATAAGTTTTATGCTTAACGTATATCAATTAAATAAATTGTGAGATTATGGCTATATATTATTCTAATTTACATGTTTTGTGCGAAATACATAGAAACAAAATGCTCCAATGATTTAACGCGTTTTAGTAAACTTCCCTCCCACCCAGTAACTTTTATACTATACACATGTTTTTTCCTGTCTTGCCAATGTAACTGTTTTTTGTTTGTTGTTTTTTTTTAAACAGAAAGCTTTGTATTCCACTAAATGTGTATACTTTGCAACCGAAATTACTTTTCAAAAGAAACAAAAAGAGAAAAATAACAATAGCGCAATGTGTAATTAACTCACAGTAAATGTATTCAACTTGAAGTAATTAGCTGGGTTATATTTTTGATTATGCTAAAAATATAGTAAATAAGTCACGTTTTTAATTAAAGTTGTTTTTGACATTCTCTCGTTCAAAAAGCTCTTATTGCACAGTTTTAAAAAACATAACTAAACTAACCAAATTCAACTTTCAAAACTGCAGTGATAGTTAACAAAAATATATAACCAGGTGCCACTCCTTGGCTGGACATTTTCCCAAACTCTCATCCCGCTTTTTTGCTTCTGCTCTGCATATATTGGATATTTCAGAGGAGACTCAAGCTCTCCGGCTATTTTTAATCTAGACCAAGTCTGAACTATATCCAATATGGCGGAACAACGCGAGACACTAGGCGCAACCACTACAACGCCAAGAGTCAACAAGAGCCAAAAAACGACGACGTCATGCACCGATTCCGGCCACGGCCTGCAGGCCGAGCCCCGATTTAATTTCTGCTGCTTCGCCGGTCTACGGAGGACCATGTCGGACAAACCGCTACGTCGGACCATGTCCGAAAAATCCGCGGTTCGAAAAACGTCCCAGGCGGTGGCGCGGCTCCAGAGTTTGGCGTCCTCGTCCAAGAGCCCGCCCATAGCCTTCCTGACTCCCAAGGAGCGGCAGGCCATCGTGAAGACCTGGCGACGCGTTCCGGACAAACGGGAGTTGGGCGAGCGGATCTATTTGCACATTTTTATGCAAAAGCCGTCTTTGCTTCAGATTTTTTCCTTTCAAGATGTTCAACTGGACCGCTTGCGCAATGAACCCAATTTCACACTTCAAGCTCATCGGTTCGCGTCGTTTTTGCAGGTAAGATTTTTATAATAACAATTTACTAAAATCGTTTGAATTTACGCACAAAGAGCCAAATACCAGCATGAATGGAATGTTAAAAGCCTTTACATTTTTGGGTATGCTTAGGTTTGACTGACATCCCAGTGTACTAGTTTATGAACAAAATACTTATTGACTCATATATGAGCACGGTCCTGGAAGCTAGGTGAATTGTTATATACCTACCTGGAGTAAATCACAATTTATACTCTAGGAGGGGGTCCGGACCCCCTAGCTTTTTAGGGGGGTCGATCCGGGGTTCAAAATTCGAAATCTAGAGGGGGTCCGGTGTCCGCCGCAAAATAATTTTAAAGTAATAACTTTACAGACCTGTGCACGGTCTGGAAATGCCCCCCCCCCCGTTTTATTGGAGGATTTGCCCGCCCCCCCGCCAAAAAATAAAAAAGTACCCTAAAATTATGACGCCATTTTTGACCTATGATGACGCCATCATCGCGAAGTGTTTAGCCTATTTCAATGTATTTTAAGCCATTTCAAACCTATTTTTACCTTATTTTCGCTTTTTTTGTCCCTTTTTTTCTCCTTTCCCTTC
>JASAMX010017276.1:0-5000 GCA_030248175.1 Microlaimidae sp. YZB2_3
TGTTACTAGCGTTGCGTATTGCTCTAGAGAAAAGAGAACGTGAGTAAATTTAGTCAGCATTAATGCAAGAATTAAAAAAAAGTACTCCGTTGTTTTCGCCGTTTTCCGCGCGGTTGAAGCAGATGGCGCTGGGAACTAGTTCCGTTTCTGCCACCAATTGAAACCGGTCTGCTTTTTTTGTGCGGTTTCTATGAGGGGATGTTGGTTGTCTGCTCTGTACAATCCTAATTGTTGCCAAAAGGCTGTTATTGTGCGGTTGGGAGCTTTTATTTGCCTATTTTTCAAATTTTTTATTTTGATCAATAAATCGATAACAAGGACCTAAATGAAAAAAGTGCTTCCTAAGAAAATTGCGTCCCTCCATTTTCTTTCTAATGAGCCCATGTTTAGTTTAACGAATGAGGAATATCGCTTTTAAGGATGGAGCGTTGGAATAATAATAATAAGAAGAAGAAGAAGAAGGTTCTGAATTTTAAAATTTACCGCGTTTTCTAATAATGGTTGGCGCGGCGCCACTGGGTAAAATCGCCCCGTGGCGCTCCCGCGCCCATGATTGTTGGTTTAAGCAATAGTTATGGACAGTTTTGTGTAGGTGGCCGAAATAAATGGCACGGGCGTTAACATCGGCCACTTTAAAAAAAAAGTTAAAAACAAAAAAAGATGGCCGAAATTAGTCAGTTACCCTGATTAAATCAGTTTTTTTAAAAAATGGAAAATTGCCGAAATTAAAATGTGTGCGTTTAATTTCGGCACTTTAAAAACAATCGATTGTTTCTCAGTCAAAAAATCATAATTTTCAAAAATTTAATGCCTATCATTATCTCCAGACAGTTTTGCTCAATTTAAGCTTCTACTTGTTGTTCAATGTGTAACTGGCAAAAAGTTACAGCTAAAATGCCAAATGGTATCAAAATGAACAGAATTTGAGAAAAAAGTGCATTTAAATTCGGTACTTTTTAAAAAAACCCACTTTATCGAGTTTAAGTGCAATGCTATGACCCCTACACATTTCAACGTTGTTTTTTAACTATTTACAGCTACAATTTAACACCAGACCACTTAATTCAACCCGTTTTTAGCTACAGCAATATGTGTGCCGAAATTACACTATTTTATTTTATAACGATTGCTCACCACAGACGCAGCGTCAAACCACGGGGACCAAAAATTCGGAAAATAGACTAAATTTTACAAGGACATTTTAATTTTTAAACAAATTTATTGCTTAATCTTGAAATGCCATTTTTATAAAAAAAAGTATCAATTTTATTTTTTATAAATCGCACAATTTCACATGAAAATATCATAACATAACAAATAAAAAGCTCACGACAGTCATCTACATATAATTAAGTCTCATTTGAGCTATCAAACGTCGTATTCCGTCAAGGATTACCAAAGATAGTCCAAAATCAAAAATGCCCAATTTGGAAAAGTGCCGAAATTAAATGAACTACCCTACTCCCAACTTTAAAAAAAATTCGTTGTCCAACATAAAAATGTTCACGTTGATTTTTCCAAACAAAAAACACAATACGCTGGCTTTCCATTTACTAATATTGTATTGGTAAAAAAATAACAATGGCAATAGCAACAATTAGCAATAGAAATAAATTTAACTTTTAAAGATTAAAAATGTCAATGTTATTTTTTTAAACATTTAACCTTTTTATGACATTCTCCAAATTGCTAGTTTTGCAACGATACCTCATTTAAGCCAATTTATTCTGCGGTTGGGAGAAAGGGTCCATTCCCTTTTGGTGAAATTGCGTTACCCACGTATAAAGATGTTCATGTTTATCTTTCAGGAAAAACACATAATATTCTGGCTTTTAATTGCCTACTTCTTTAACAAATAAGTTTAAGTCAATTCAACGACAAAAAAAAATTTCAATTTCCAAAGTCCATAGGTTTCCCCCTTTTGTATAAATGTGTTGTCCAGGCTAAAGATGCAAGATTTTTCTAAATTTCAACCTTTTTATGACATTCCCGGACTCTAAGCTTTGCAATGATATCTCATTTAGCCCAATCCCTTTTATGATTGAGGAGCAAGGTCATTCCTTTATTTAGTGAAAAAACTTTGTCCAGTATCAAGTGTCCATTGTTTATTTTCCAAAAAAAAAACATAATATTCTGGTTTTACATTGGTTAATTACTCTTACCGATAAGTTTGCCACACACACACAAACACACACAAACACACGCACACACAAACACATACACACACAAACACACACACACACAAACACATGCGCACGCACGCACACGCTCACATCACCTCTATTTATATATAGATTATAACGAACTACATCTCCTTAGGAATTTTATGCAAAAACCTGGTTTATTAGATATGGTGGTTCCATACAGCCTTTAATTTAACCGAAATGCCATCAGGTTGGGTCAAATCTAGAATTGTAAAAAGTATTGATTTTGGATTATTTTAAGTAAAAGTAACTTGAAAAATTTTAATTTAAGTAAAGTAAGAATAAACGTAATTTGTAATTTTTTAAATTTAAGTGAAGTAAAAGTAATGGTCAAAATTTTTATTTAAATAAAGTAAAAAGTAAAAGTATTTTTTAAAGTAAAAGTAAGAGTAAAAGTATAATAAAAGTAATTTCGAACGGAGCAAAACACCGGTTTTTGGAGCTTTCAGAGCTCATTTCTAAAGTTTTTTGCTAATTTTATGTATAAATTTTCATTTTAATAAGTATTTTAGTCAAAATAAATGGTTTTAGCGTGTTTGCGGCTTAAAAAATTATCTTCCGCCATTCATTTTACAACAAGCCCATAGGAATATCCTCTTCAAATTACTTAAATTTTACTTAAATTACTTTAAGTATTTGCAGAGGAAAATCCGAGTAAGAGTAAAAGTAAAAGTATTTGAAATTTCAAAAGTCGAGTAAAAGTAAAACTAATTGAAATTTCAAAAGTCGAGTAAAAGTAAAAGTAATCCAAAATCCGTTACTTTTATTACTTTAAGTAAAAGTAAATTTTTACAACACTAGTCAAATCAAAAAACGAAATTTTGTGCCAAACACCTTAAAAGCTTTATTTTTAATTAACTTAGCATGTTCCAAACGGCCTTGAATTTCTGATATAATACTTTGAAACCGGACATTTTAATTAATTTTGTTCTTTATTTTGGCAATTTCCGATTATGAAATAACCACAAGCAATCCATTATAACTATATGCAACGGCTAAAAAATCTTACCAAAACTGAAAAAGTCCTCCGAAAATAAAAAAAAACATGAGCGCTGTTTGTTTAATTTTTATTAAAATTTATATTAATTACAAAAATACATAAAAATTAATTAATAAAGAAAAGAAGAATGAGAAATGAAGAACAAATTATACGGGCTATATGTGGATCCAACCTAAATGCATACGTATGCATATTTTTTATGCATACGTATGCATTTTTCCGCAAAGTATATGCATACGTATGCATTTTTTAAAAACTTTTATGCATACGTATGCATTTTTTAAAAACTTTTATGCATACGTATGCATTTTTTTCCAACTTTTATGCATACGTATGCATAAAAATAGCAAAAAATGCATACGTATGCATATACTTTCCGGAAAAATGCATACGTATGCATATAAATTGCAAAATATGCATACGTATGCATATTTTTGAAATTAAAAAAAACAACTTTTTATTGTTTTTTTGTTTAATTTCAAATATGCATACTTATGCCATATTTTGCAATTATATGCATACGTATGCATTTTTCCTGAAATTACATGTATACGTATGCATTTTTTTGCTATTTTTATGCATACGTATGCTTAAAAGTTGGAAAAAAAGGCATACGTATGCATAAAAGTTTTTTTAAAAAATGCATACGTATGCATATACTTTGCGGAAAAATGCATACGTATGCATAAAACTAAAAAAATTATGCATACGTATGCATATAAAAAAATGCATACGTATGCATATCATATGCATACGTATGCATATAAAAATATGCATACGTATGCATTTAGGTTGGATCCACACATAGCCCGTATAATTTGTTCTTCATTTCTCAGTCTTCCTTTCTTTATTAATTAATTTTCATGTATTCTTGTTAATTATTTTTAATTTTATTAACATTTTTTTGAATTTTAATTTGAAAGCTTAAACAATTACGATTTGTTTAAAATTAACACAAAAAGAGAAGCTATATTACAAACTATTAGAACATGGAATCTAAACAGTTAAAGTTGTTGCCAGTATTTTTTAAATTGATACCTTGATTATTAAAAATTAATTATCATTTTTAATCCTTGTAACAATTTTTTTGCTTTTCCGTGAAGAACTAAACAACCAGTAAAACGTTAAAAAACGTTTTTAAGTCATTTTAACTTACAAAACTTTTTAAAAAATAGAGTGACTGTGACTAGTTTAAAAAATAATTATTCGATTGTTTAAGTGCAGCTAAAAGAACATTCGTTTAAACGTTTTTTGTTCCGTTGAATCGTTTTATGACGCATCAACCGTTGCTGAATGGTATCAGACTTGTGCACGGTCTGGAAATGCCCCCCCCGTTTTATTGGAGGATTTGCCCCCCCCCGCCAGAAAATGAAAAAGTACCCTAAAATTATGACGCCATTTTTGACCTATGATGACGCCATCATTGTGAGCCATTTTTGCAGTTTTTAGCCTATTTCAATGTATTTTCCAGCCAATTCGGGCTTGTTTTCCTCTCTTCCTTTTTGTTCCATTTTCTCTTTCCTTCTTTTTTTCTCTTTCCCCCCTGCTTGCCCCTTTTACAAAAAAGTTGGGGGTTTCAACGGAGGGCACGTGGGGGGGGGGGCAACTGTTTTGAAAAGGGGGGCAAGCAGGGGGGGAAAGAGAAAAAAAGAAGGGAAAAGAGAAAAATGGGACAAAAAAGCAAAAATAAGGTAAAAATAGGTCTAAAATGGCTTAAAATACATTGAAATAGGCTAAAAACTGCAAAAAATGCGATGATGGCGTCATCATAGGTCAAAAATGGCGTCATAATTTTA
>JASAMX010017276.1:7500-15699 GCA_030248175.1 Microlaimidae sp. YZB2_3
TTACTCTTACTCGGATTTTCCTCTGCAAATACTTAAAGTAATTTAAGTAAAATTTAAGTAATTTGAAGAGGTAGATTCCCTATGGGCTTGTTGTAAAATGAATGGCGGAAGATAATTTTTTAAGCCGCAAACACGCTAAAACCATTTATTTTGACTAAAATACTTATTAAAATGATAATTTATACATAAAATTAGCAAAAAACTTTAGAACGGAGCTCTGAAGCTCCAAAAACCGGTGTTTTGCTCCGTTCGAAATTACTTTTATTATACTTTTACTCTTACTTTTACTTTAAAAAATACTTTTACTTTTTACTTTATTTAAATAAAAATTTTGACCATTACTTTTACTTCACTTAAATTTAAAAAATTACAAATTACGTTTATTCTTACTTTACTTAAATTAAAATTTTTCAAGTTACTTTTACTTAAAATAATCCAAAATCAATACTTTTTACAATTCTAGATTTGACCCAACCTGATGGCATTTCGGTTAAATTAAAGGCTGTATGGAACCACCATAAACCAGGTTTTTGCATAAAATTCCTAAGGAGATGTAGTTCGTTATAATCTATATATAAATAGAGGTGATGTGAGCGTGTGCGTGCGTGCGCATGTGTTTGTGTGTGTGTGTGTTTGTGTGTGTATGTGTTTGTGTGTGCGTGTGTTTGTGTGTGTTTGTGTGTGTGTGGCAAACTTATCGGTAAGAGTAATTAACCAATGTAAAACCAGAATATTATGTTTTTTTTTTGGAAAAAACAACATGGACATCTTTATACTGGACAAAGTTTTTTCACTAAATAAAGGAATGACCTTGCTCCTCAATCATAAAAGGGATTGGGCTAAATGAGATATCATTGCAAAGCTTAGAGTCCGGGGAATGTCATAAAAAGGTTGAAATTTAGAAAAATCTTGCATCTTTAGCCTGGACAACACATTTATACAAAAGGGGGAAACCTATGGACTTTGGAAATTGAAATTTTTTTTGTCGTTGAATTGACTTAAACTTATTTGTTAAAGAAGTAGGCAATTAAAAGCCAGAATATTATGTGTTTTTTTTGGAAAGATAAACATGAACATCTTTATACTGGGTAACGCAATTTCACCAAAAGGGGAATGGACCCTTCTCCCCAACCGCAGAATAAATTGGCTTAAATGAGGTATCGTTGCAAAACTAGCAATTTGGAGAATGTCATAAAAAGGTTAAATGTTTAAAAAATAACATTGACATTTTTAATCTTTAAAAGTTAAATTTATTTCTATTGCTAATTGTTGCTATTGCCATTGTTATTTTTTACCAATAGATATTAGTAAATGGAAAGCCAGCGTATTGTGTTTTTTGTTTGGAAAAATCAACGTGAACATTTTTATGTTGGACAACGAATTTTTTTTAAAGTTGGGAGTAGGGTAGTTCATTTAAGTTCGGCACTTTTCCAAATTGGGCATTTTTGATTTTGGACTATCTTTGGTAATCCTGGACGGAATACGACGTTTGATAGCTCAAATGAGACCTAATTATATGTAGATGACTGTCGTGAGCTTTTTATTTGTTATGTTATGATATTTTCATGTGAAATTGTGCGATTTATAAAAAATAAAATTGATACTTGTTTTTAGAACATGGGCATTTCATGATTACGCAATAAATTGGTTTAAAAATTAAACTGTCCTGGTAAAATTTAGTCTATTTTCCGAATTTTTGGTCCCCGTGGTTCTACGCTGCGTCTGTGGTGAGCAATCGTTATAAAATAAAATAGTGTAATTTCGGCACACATATTGCTGTAGGTAAAAACGGGTTGAATTAAGTGGTCTGGTGTTAAATTGTAGCTGTAAATAGTTAAAAAACAACGTTGAAATGTGTAGGGGTCATAGCATTGCACTTAAACTCGATAAGTGGGTTCTTTTAAAAAGTACCGAATTTAAATGCACTTTTTTCTCAAATTCTGTTCATTTTGATACCATTTGGCATTTTAGCTGTAACTTTTTGCCAGTTACACATTGAACAACAAGTAGAAGCTTAAATTGAGCAAAACTGTCTGGAGATAATGATAGGCTTTAAATTTTTGAAAATTATGATTTTTTGACTGAGAAACAATCGATTGTTTTTAAAGTGCCGAAATTAAACGCACACATTTAATTTCGGCAATTTTCCATTTTTTTAAAAAAACTGATTTAATCAGGGTAACTGACTTAATTTCGGCCATCTTTTTTTGTTTTTAACTTTTTTTTTAAAGTGGCCGAAGTTAAGGCCCGTGCCATTTATTTCGGCCACCTACAAAAAACTGGCCATAACTATTGCTTAAACCAACAATCATGGGTGGCGCGGGAGCGCCACGGGGCGATTTAGCCCAGTGGCGCCGCGCCAACCATTATTAGAGAACGTGGGTAAATTTTAAAATTCAGAACCTTCTTCTTCTTCTTCTTATTATTATTATTCCAACGCTCCATCCTTAAAAGCGATATTCCTCATTCGTTAAACTAAACATGGGCTCATTAGAAAGAAGATGGAATTACGCAATTTTCTTAGGAAGCACTTTTTTCATTTAGGTCCTTGTTATCGATTTATTGATCAAAATAAAAAATTTGAAAAATAGGCAAATAAAAGCTCCCAACCGCACAATAACAGCCTTTTGGCAACAATTAGGATTGTACAGAGCAGACAACCAACATCCCCTTATAGAAACCGCACAAAAAAAGCAGACCGGTTTTAATTGGTGGCAGAAACGGAACTAGTTCCCAGCGCCATCTGCTTCAACCGCGCGGAAAACGGCAAAAACAACGGAGTACTTTTTTTTAATTCTTGCATTACTGATGACAAAATTAATTCAAAGTTTTATTTATTAAAAAATAATAATAAGCATCGGTGGCGCGGGAGCGCCACGCGCCGGTAATCATCGGTGGTGCGGGGTGCCATACTGCAATTTAACCCACGGCACCGCGCCAACTATACTAGAGAAAGAGAACGTGAGTAAATTTTGTAATTCATGTTTATCATCTTCTTATTATTTCTCGCACGGCATCGCGCCAACTATATTTAGAGAACGTAGGTAAATTTTGTCTGGAGCGCAACTGCACCGCACTAACTATAATTAAACAACGTGGGTAAATTTTGTAATTTAAATTCATCTTCTTCTTATTATTATTTTTTATTTAAAAAAGTATATCTCGACAACGGAATGATTATATACATATGTCATTGCGCAGCTGAAACTATAGTTTATTAGACTAATTTTTAAATTTAATTAAAAAAAGTGGTAGACTAGCCTTGAAAAATTCTCTAAGAATAGATCAAGAAAAAGGGTCGATTTATCCCCAGGCGTATGTTTAGACAGAAAAGATGTGGACTAGGCTGAGATGGACATTATGTGGACTATAGGAAATTTGCATTTGCTTTGGCCAGCTGCTCAGAAACTCAAAATTTCTAACATATTAGCATGATTTGTTTATACATTGATCTAATCACCCAGCACTGTTGCATTTTTTTTAGTTGGATGAAATGTCAATTTAAAAAATCGTACTCACAGCAATCTTGGACAAGCGCGAAATCGCCACTTTTTCAAATTTATAGTTGTTTCTTACACATACAAATATAACTAGTGATCTACCGGGGCAGAATTTTTGCTAATGCCGGGGCCGGGGCCGGGGTAGAGAAATTTGGGTTTGCGGGGCCGGGGCCGGGGTAGAAAATTTTGCCCCGGCCGGGGCCGGGGCAGGCGAAAAATTTAGCAGAATTTGTAATTTTGGTCATTTTTTCAAATAAAAATGAAAAATTTTTACTGTTAATTATTTGGCTGGGTAATTAATAGTCACAATTCAAAATTTAAGACTTTGTGAGTGAAAAAACTTATTTTTTTCTACACAAAACCTTTTTTTCGAAGCAGAACAAAATTTTTATTTTAATTTTTTTAAACCTAAATTATTATTTTATTTGCATAATATATGTACATTTTTATATAATTATTAGCGCAGTATATTCTTGTTTAAAGCAATATTATACTTAATGGCAAACCATTTATGTTATGCTTTTAAAAAATGCTTTACAAATAGATCAAATCATTTATGTTACTTTTAAAGAATGCTTTACAAATATGTAGAGGAAGAGTTACAAAGTACTTACAAGAAGCATGTTTTGATCAGTAAATCCAAACGTGGTAAAGAAACTAAAATCAAAACTGGGCACAAATAACAAAACTATTTCACAATAACTAAATCTCTTTATATTAAAATATTTTTAATATTAAATATGTTGGTACCTAATTGGCGAAATTCTACCAGTAGATACGTAACTGAACGAAAAGCAACAAAATACGTATTGCTAGGGTGGAAGATTTTGAAACCTAGAGGGGGGTCAGGTGGGGTCCAATTTCCAAAGCAAAATACTTTTAAACCATTAAAGGTTTAATAATAGTTTTTTTATAAGATAATACTGCTTTTTATTTAATAAAAAGCGATATTCAGGTATAAAAAGGGTGTAAAAACATGAATTTGTGTAAAAAAAAATTCACGTTTTTGGAAGAAAATTTAGTATAAAAAAGTACTTAAAATTTTCTCGAGAGGGGAGGAGGGGGTCAGATTTCAAAATCAAGAGGGGGGTCAGGGGTAAAAAATTCGAAAAATTGGGGTTAGGGGAAGCCCCCCCCCTGGATTTTTTTGTAGGGGGGGGGGCAAAAATTTCGAGGCTAGGGGGGTGGACCCACCCTAATCCCCCCTTGTTCATCTATGATTATGACGCCATTTTTAACCTATGATGACGCTATCATCGCGAATTTTTCGCAGTTTTTAGCCTATTTCAATGTATTTTAAGCCATTTTAGACCTATTTTTTACTTATTTTCGCTTTTTTTTTGTCCCTTTTTTTTCCTTTCCCTTTCTTTTTCTTCTCTTTTTCTCTTTTTTTTCTCCCTTGCTTGCCCCACGTTTTATTGCTCCCCCGTTTCAAAAAAGTTACCCCCGTGCCATACATGGGCAAGTTGGTCCGGAGGGGGGGGGGTTAAACCCCAAATTAGGGGGGGGGGGGTTAAAATCCGAGAAACGCAAAATACCCATATCGTTTTTTTTTCTGGAGTGCATTTTACCCATATCGTTTTTCGATTTTGAAGGAAAAATAGGTAAAAAACGCTAATTTTAGGTCAAAAAGCCCTTTTTATTGCATTTTTGAGCTTTTTATTGCTTAAAACATTCATTTTGACCTCAAAACTTAAGTTTGGAGGCAGTTAGAAGTCATCTTAAAGACATTTTTTTTCTTCATTTTTCCAAAATTGGGGGGGTTAACTTTTTCTCCCCCCCCCCCACTTTTGAGTGGGGGGGTTAAACCCCCTTCTCAGAATTTGGGGGGGGGGTTAACCCCGCAACCCCCCTCGTGCCCATGTATGCCCCGTGCCCCCCCCCCCTTTTTTTTTGGAATTGCCCCCCAATAAAACCCGGGGAAACAGTGCACAGGTCTGACAAATTAAGTTAACCAAAAAAAACACCAAACGGCAATGATTTGATGAAGTTTACCCAACATTTTTGTCGTCATTTCGTATTTTGAGCAAAAAATCGCGGGTTTTTTTTTCTACAGGAAATGCAATATCTCACGCGAGAACTACTGCACCAATCTTAACAATTAAGGTATTAAATTAGAGTTGAAAGTAGCCGCTTTAATAAGTGCATAATTTGTAACTTAAATTGTTATACCCATTAAGAAATCCTTTACTTTCAAAATTGTCGAAAAACGTCATTTTTGGGGGGTCACTCCTGAACTACTGAAGATATTATATTGTTGAAAAAATTTTGTGGAGTATTGGGGACAGGGGTAAGATTTTCACAAAAAAATTATCAAAACCGAAGACAAAAAGTTTGACTCCGTACCGTACCGCACCTTTAAACAACCTGATTGCTAAGACAAAACCGACCTATATAAGAGTAAATTGTCGTGTTTAAGATTGGATCCACTCATAGGTGTTTTGGTCAGGTTGTTGTTGCATTACCCAGACCTGTGCACGGTTTGAAAATGCCCCCTCCCGCTTTATTGGAGGATTTGCCCCCCTTCCCCCGCGGAAAAATGAAAAAGTACCCAAAAATTATGACGCCATTTTTTACCTATTATGACGCCATCATTGCGAAATTTCTGCAGTTTTTAGCCTATTTCAATGCAATTTAAGCTATTTTAGACCTATTTTTACATTATTTTCGCTTTTTTTGTCCGTTTTTTCCCCTTTCCCTTCATTTTCTCTCTTTTTTTCTCCTTTTTTCTCTTTTTTTTCTTCCCCCCCTGCTCCCCCCCCCCCGTTTCAAAAAAGTTGCCCCCCGTCCCCCCCCGTTTTGGAATTGCCCATTATAACCCCGGGGGGCAGTGCACAGGTCTGATTACCTGAAACTTATCTTCCCTATGCACATTATGCAAAGAGCAGGCGCTAAGACAAGCCAGGAAAGGCAAAAAAATTTGACCCCCATGGTTGAGACTGGTGGCTCAATGACACTTTGGTCAGGTCCGCTAGGAGGGTCCATCCGACCACCCCCCGGTGGAAGGCAAAATTTTTTAGGAGGAGAGGGTCGTGGGTCCGGACCCCCCTGACTTTTTAGCGGGTCGAATATTAGGTTTAGTGCTTTGGTGTTTTTAGGTCTAATATTATTCTTTTATTCGGTGTTTTTAGGTCTAATATTAAATTTTATATATTAAAACCGCCTATTTATGCCTAAAAAGTGTTATTTTATTTTTTTATTAGTTATTACACTAAAGAAGTGTTTTTACCAAAAAATCTTGTTTTTGACAGTAAATAAAAATTTATACTTTTAAATTGGTCGGGAGGGTGGTCTGCCTCGCTAAGGCGAGGTCAGGCCGGACCGCTCTCGAGCTTTGGGGGAGAATGTTTTCTAGAGGGGGTCCAAAATTTTGGCTCTAGGCATCCCCCGCCCTTCTTCCAAAAAAAATAAAACACCTATGGTTATGGATCCATTACGCCATAGACGAGGACGTATGGATAACAAGTGAGTATAGTAGGGTCCACCGTTACCCTTCATAACCTCGAAATTGTGCCCTTCCCTCTGGAAAAAAATTTAAAACCCCCAACTTTCAAAATTTTTAGCTAAAACCCACATAGCTCCGTAACCGTACCGTGTCCATCTTGGGGAAGAAAGGTGTACTCGGAAATTTTTCGTTTTTTTTTAATTTTTTGTTTTGGATAAACAAGTTATAATGCAGACCTGTGCACGGTCTGGAAATGCCCCCCGGCTTTATTGGAAGATTCCCCCCTGTTTTATTGTCCTCCCCGTCCAAAAATGAAAAAGTATCTAAAAATTATGACGCCATTTTTAACCTATGATGACGCCATTATCGCAAATTTTTTGCAGTTTTTAGCCTATTTCAATGTATTTTAAGCCATTTTAGACCTATTTTTACCTTATTTTCGCTTTTTTTCTCCCTTTTTTCTAAGTTTTAACTGATAATAAGCAAGACCAAGAGCAAAGGTCTGAGGATAGCCCCCTATAATTGTTTTGGTCAGGTACACTGGTGAAGGGTCCACTTCACTCCCACTTCCAAATTCAAACTTTTTTTAGGAAAATTCCAGACTCTACTATTTTTTTAAGGTAGAAAGAAACCGACCCTGGATGGCCAATTTCAAATTTAGGGCGCCAGGGAGAAGGGCTCGTTTTTTACAGTTTTTTAAATCAATAATTTGTGTGTTTTTAGGCCTAATAAAAATTTTAGAGACTATAGTATAAAAAACAATTGAATAATTTACCTGTTTTTTAAATCTTTTGTTGTGGCATTCTCCGTTTTATTCCGCATTCGCATTTTAAAAAAAAATCCCCTCGTGCCCGGCACCTAAAGTGCACATAGTTTGTAAAATTCTAAACACATTTTAGTTCGGTTCAGTAAGGTACTATTCTACAACATCTTAAAACAATTTTTATTAACCTCAATCGCTATCTCCCAGCCTACCACAACAAATGAAAATAAAACTGCGAAAACATTGTAAAATTACGTGTACTTACTTAATCATACTTTATAGCAATAATCTTAATCTACCTTAATTATACTCTTAGAACTTTTCCGAAAATCTAGTGCAAAATAGTAATATGATGAGTTTTATCATTTAGGGTACCGTGCTTTCTTGTTTCTTTTGGGGTTACGCCACTACTCAAGTGCTTGGCGGCTGGTTGGCGGACCGGTTTGGAGGCGAGCGAGTACTTAGCGGCAAGACGTAACTGAACGAGTACC